>JAKGSA010001122.1:19924-103260 GCA_033558755.1 Philaethria dido | reverse complement strand
GTTTTATTGTGATTCTTGAAGAATAACTCGCGAAAACTATTTTTTTTGATCGAGAGCAGTGTAGACGATGTTTACACTTTGACGTCGTAACCGGAACTTAACTTATATATATATCCTATTAAAATGAAACTTTCCAAAGAGAGATTTTATGTGGAACGTTACGAAACACTTTAAACATAGTTTTTTATTAATTAAAAAAGTATTTCCGAACCTAAGCTATAGAAACCACAGGGATAACTGCGACACAATACGTCTAAATTTCTAAATTTTAGTTTTTTATGATTCAAGGAAATTATAAATCCATACATAACGTAGAATTACCATTGGTTTCTGCCTCTTTTTCTACCTTCATAGATTTTTCTACATAGCAAGGTATGAGAGAATACATGTCATGACACTTCGTTCTCCGCGTTTCAACCAAATTCAGGACATTCCGTGTCAAGTGGACAAACATAACGCCGCGTTTACTCTTACCACAGTATAAAAACAAATTATATGTATGTATTTAAAATATATTCCCTCCTCTGGCCAGGGATCGTCCCCACAACCGTCGCCATTCCAACATGTCATATTTCACTGCGCCATGTCCATCTCCAAAATAATAAAAGACTGGAGTTAGTAGATATTTTTTTTTTATCTATTTTTTTTTACGTATTTTCACATTTTAGTTGCCTTCATAGATATTGCTAATGAGAGTTTCCCAAGAAGTTTTCTACACTGGTAGAGAAATTAAAAATATATTTAACTTTTTATGATCAAGGTAACTATATTTGTTTTCATACTTAATTACAGCAATTAACCTACAGGAAAAAGCATCTAGTTTTTAAACTCCTTAATGTACTTATTTCTGAACAAAATAGTAAAGTTTACTTTAGATATTATTGAGACCATCTCGGTACAGTGGGACAGCGTTTGACTGTAAGCGCGATTGGTTGTGGGTTCGATTTCCACACAGAGGTTAATTATTTTTATTTTTTTAGCTTCACACTGTATCCGAAATTTAGCAGGGTAGGCAGAGGGAACTAGAGAACCAAGTGTTAAGATACTCGATTCTCTTTTAACATTTCCGTTCCTCAGTTTCTGAGTGGTGGAACTCAATGCCGCGCTTTGCCTTGTTACTAGAGCGAGAAAATGAAAATGAATGAATTATTTTCATTTAAATTATTTCATTGACATTTCTCATCATCATTCACATGTCTCATCTTCTTTTCTGTCTTTGTTAGGAAAAGAGAAATACAGAAAGGTGTTTAATTTTTTTACATGTTCAAATTTTAATATTTTTAAAGTGTTGTGTACATATTTAACATACATACATACATACATACATAGCTTCACGCTGTATCCCGCATATAGCAAGGTGGGCAGAGGGAACCTATTGTTAAGACACTCCGTTTCCCACTTTCCGCCGAATGCCTCAAGCATTGCATGCTGAGTGGCAGAACTCAACGCCGCGCTTTGCCATGGTACCAAACCCAGGAAATGAAAAATTCCATTTCCTGGAGTGAGAATTGAATATATATTTAAAAAATATATATTTTTTAATTAAACGTATGGCTTAATTGGTTGGATGGGTTCCAAGAGAGGTGGTTTCGTGCTGTGTTCCAATTTTTTACATTTTTAAAAAAAAAACTAGAAACTGCTTCTTCAAGAGATTGTAGAAAATTTATATATTTTTTATTATCTTGTATCAGAAATACAATAGATATTTTATTTTTGTTCTATTTTTAACCGACTTCAAAAACGAAGGAGATTATCGATTTCATATTGTTTATATTTGTTACCGCATAACTTTTTACTGGATGAACCAATTTTGATAATTCTTTTTTTATATGATAGCTTATGCTTCTGATGTGGTCCCACTTAAATTTCATTACGATGAAATTGGTAATTTTTGAGTTATTCGTAATAATTGTAACTTTTAGTACACTTTATTTGAAGTGGATTTTCTTTTTGTTGTTAAAATCTTTTCTTCCGTAAAGCCAACGCATACAAACGCATGCTATCATTTAAAATTCCATCATAGCTACCCAAGTTCTTGTCACCGTACAAAACATTAAAATTTATAATTCAAGCCATTATTTAGATTTAGGCAAATCAACGAGCAAAACATTGCTTTTCACTTACACTCCAACCCGTTTGTCTCAAGTTTTTGGAACTTTTAGGCACTTTATGTAGTGGCGGAAGCGATGGATTTTTAATTAGCCTCATATATTATTTATTCGGCGGAAAGTGGGGAACGGATATTTTAAGAGAACGGAGTGTCTTAACACAAGGTTCTCAGGTTCCCTCTGCCTACCCTGCTATATGCGGGGACAGTGTAACGCTATAAATAAATATATTATTAAAAAAAATCAGAGAAAGTTTGCAAAACAATCTCAACAATAGATCAAAAATTTGTATGTTAAAAAACGGAGTAAGCAAAAACAAACTCGACAAAAACTTAACATCCTATACCATGAATACAATATTTTCGTTCAGGTCGGACCTATATATACCGGCTTACGCCTATATACCGGCTTCTTTAAATATACCGGCTTACCTTTACAAAATTTTCACGCTTCGTGATTAATAATATAGTTCATGTTTCAGCAAAATGTAATAGATACTATAAAATACATAGATATAACAATATTTGCAAATTCTATTCTAGAGTTATTCTCTACATACAATTCAGTTAGTATTTTCGATGGTTTGGTACATTATTGAAAGTGTGTTTGTCATTTTAGTATTACTAAAGGCACCGAAATGTTCTTGTCAGCATTTTCGGTATTGCCATAATTTCTAGTAGATTAATTATATATTTAATTAGTTTCAAAATGTTAAATCTGTAAATATTTATTTATTCAAACTTGAACTTTTTTTATTTTTTTATTTTTTTTTTTTTATGGATACCGGATGGCAAACGAGCAGAAGGACCGCCTGATGGTAAGTGGTTACCTTCGCCCATGAACATCTACAACACAAGAGATGTACTAGATGCGTTGCCAACCTAGAGGATACAGATGGAAAGGGCGGATAATGTAGTAGTCCGCTATCGGAACCACCACATTTTGGGGAAAGGATGGGTGGGAAAGGGGAAAATCTGGCTTACATGCCATCGAACCGGAACACATCATAAGATATTTGGCGGTTCGTCTTTGACATGATAGTGGTCGCGAGCCAGACGGAGGACGAACCTCCTACCACCAAATTTATCATAAGCTAAACTATTTTTTTTCCTTGACTATAAAGGATTCTTTTATACAGGAGTTCAAGGCTCCGGACCATGTTTCGCTCACTACCCTTCGCTTGCAACGATTAGAAATCCAGGTAAAATGAAAACTTGTGATTCTTCCATTAATTTTGTCAATCACCATACTGTTGACAGTTGCATAGCAATTAAAATTTTAACAGAAAAACAACATCAAATAAAATGCATTGAAAAAGTAAAATTATTGTTTGGTGGTAGGAGGTTCGTCCTCCGTCTGGCTCGCGACCACTATCATGTCAAAGACGAACCGCCAAATATCTTATGATGTGTTCCGGTTCGATGGCATGTAAGCCAGGTTTTCCCCTTTCCCACCCATCCTTTCCCCAAAATGTGGTGGTTCCGATAGCGGACTACTACATTATCCTCCCTTTCCATCTGTATCCTCTAGGTTGGCAACGCATCTAGTACATCCCTTGTGTTGTAGATGTTCATGGGCGAAGGTAACCATTTACCATCAGGCGGTCCTTCTGCTCGTTTGCCATCCGTTATCCATAAAAAAAAAAAAAAAAAAAAAAAAAAAAAAAAAAATTGAAAAATTAAAATTATTACAAATAACTCAAAAACTACTCGTCAGAAATAAACTAAATTTTAAAAGGTCCACATTAAATGCACCATATGAAATCATAAAAATTGGTTCACCTAGTAAAAACTTAAGCAGCAACACACTTAAAAAAAACAGACAAATCGAACTGCCGCTTTTTTAAAATCGATTAAAAATTACTTGCCCGAACCAATTACATTTATATAATAGAAAGATAACCCTCTTTAATACTATTATCATAATTATAAATAGCGAGAATTTTCCAAAGTAGAACATAACTTAATAATTGTGTTCAGTTTTAATAGTCAGTGTAGCACAAAGGCTTTTCGGCTAATAAGGGGATTACTAGCTTAGCCGACCGCTCTGCTTTATTGCGAATTACTGAATTAATCTCTAAATTTATTAATAGCTCTACCTGCTGTGGACTTGACAGTTAGCTTAGAATCAGAAAACCACATCAAATCCCATATGTCGGTATTAATATTTAAACGTGTTTCAACTTCTTGATTGTAAAAATATATGTATTATTTCAAAATAAAACAAATTAGCTTCACGCTGTATCCCGCATATAGCAGGGTAGGCAGAGGGAACCTAATGCTAAGACACATTCCCTACTTTCCGCCGAATTGAGGCATTGCGTGCTGAGTGGCTGAACTCAACGCTGCACTTTGCCTTGTTACCAAATCCAGGCAACGATAAATTTCATTTCCTGGAGTGAGCATAGAACCCACAACCTGTCGCGTTTACACTCGCACGCTTGTGCCTAGACAGGCGTCAAAAATATACATATTTAATTATTAATTCCATTTAATTAATAAGTAAAAAAATAAAATTTATAAAATAATAAATTGCACATGAATAAAAAAAATGTCAACATATCATAGCATAGCTCATCACAGAGACAGCACCTTATTTACAAAGCAATTATTTTCCATACTCCACGATGGAAATAATTAACTCGCATTCCACGTTATTTCTGATTAATGATGTCTTTAAATTTAAATCCGTTTGAATTACGGTTCACGTTCATTACAAGAATATGACTTGAGGTGCAATAAAATATTTTGTTTATGTTGATAAATATTCAATTTAATTTGGCGGAAAGTAGGGAACGGAATTGTTGTAAGAGAACTGAGTGTCTTAACACTAGGCACTGCATATAGAATGTGCATACCCTGTGGGATATGCTATATGCGGGATACAGCGTGAAGCTAAAAAAAAAGAAAAAAACAAATAGATAAGTATTGTGGAAAAGCGACTGACTAAATACGATGGTTCTGGGTTCGATTCCTACTATTTAAATTATTTTCATTTCTCGGCTCTGTTAAGACAAAACGCGGCGTTAGAAAACTATTTCTATTTCTAGATTTTTATATGTACGAGTTGCAATTATAGTTTTTTAAGATAAATTCTTATTACATTTATTATTCGTTATTTTAGAGTTAAACAATGTTTGTCAATTTATTCAGCTTAACGCAGTATAGCAGTACCTAGACAGAGTCACTTTATTGTTGAAATACTCCGTTTTCAACTTTCCACCGGTATCCGAGACATCGTGTATTGCAGGACGGAACTCAACGCCGCGTTGTGTCTTAACACCACTGAGAAATGAAAATAATTTAAATATGTTCCCTCAACACTAGGTTGACTGAACACTTGTATATAAAGTATTACAACTAATTTGAAAACTATTTATACTATCTTAACTAAATTCAAATCAACTAAATTAGTTCACCCAGTAAAAAGTTACGCGGTAACACACATAAAAAAATACAGCTTGATTGGCCTCCTCCTTTTTTTTGATAGCTAGTGCTTTTAATGAAGCCTTTATTCAAATTAAATAAGCTCTGACAAGTAGTCTATGAGTATTATTATTCGCTATAATTTTACTTTTTAGGACTTTTTGGCGTCGATTTGTTTTTGTGAAAATCTTAATCATTTCTTCACTTATTAATATTACAGTTACAACTTCAGGTGGATATGTAACCTTTTATTTATTCCGTAAAATGCCTTAAACCCAAAACCATTAATAATCTCATTTACACTACAACAACATAACATAAAATATGGAAATTCTCTTTATTTTCTAAAACAAACTTTATACATAAAATAACAGCAATTATAAATTCAAAGTGGCTGACTAAAGTACTTGATGGGAAATAAAGCTATTAAAAACATAAAAAATGAACAAATTAAAGGCGGACAGGCGCTGGAGCATATTTCCGTGGCTTATAAAGCACCTCCGGTCTTCCTACTTCTTCATCCGCTTACCTGTTTATACTCGTAACGTTTTTCAAACAAGATTTTCTTTTAGTTGCTTAGTTGTGGTATTTTTAAAGTTATTTATGGATTGTTGTATTTAAGATATGGAATACAGGGTTAAGATTTGTTCAGTTATTCATAATAAGTTTCCTTTTTCACGCTGTATCCCGCATATATCGGGGTAGGCAGAGGGAACCTGAGAACCTAGTGTTAAGACACTCCGTTCTCTTACAACAATTCCGTGCCCCACTTTCCGCCGAATGGAGGCATTGCGTGCTGAGTGGCGGAATTCAACGCCGCGCTTTGCCTTGTTACCAAACCCAGGAAATGAAAGGCGTTAAGTAAAGTTAAGTAAATAAGTTGCTTTAAACTTAAATATCTGTATATTTATGAGTAAATTCACTGGTTTTTTTTTACTTAAGATACACGTCTCTACGCTCTCCATTTTTATCTTTTTCGACTTCAGACATATACCTACAATGCGCTAAAATGTAACATTATATGGAATAAATCAAAAACTCTTTTCCTTCAGTATTTCGTCGTTCTATGATTGGCCCAGGACCATTAGAAGCACTAGCTATCATATAAAAAGAATCGTCAAAAATTTTTAACTCAGTAAAAAGCATGAGCATGCCCGGAGGGCATGCATAAAGAGGTTAACGACTGTGGACGAGGCGAAAGGGTATGCAGGGACCGTAGCGTTTGGCGCTCCGTTCTCTCTGACTACACCGCTAGGGATAAAGCGTGAAGTTAAGTAAGTAAGTAAGTAAGAAGTAATGCATAATACACACACAAAAAACAAACAAATTAAGAATCTCTTTCTTAATCGAAGCCTACTAATAAATTTTACACACAATATATTTTTATTGTAAAAAGTGACATAAGCGTTACTAAGGCAACGCGTTGTTTACGCGTCGACGGGGCCTCTAGTATATTATAATTCAATGTTCGAAGCTACATGCCTCAGTTACTTCATATTTAATAATTTAAGCAAAATGCTTTTAAACTTACAGTTTTATGAAGCCCCAGAGCTGTTTACAGTGTCTGACTTAACCATGAAATACTTTATAGTAATTTTGATTCTTCTGAAGTAAAATCTTTATTATAGATATTATTCTTTTTTCTTTATACTTCTACGTAGAAGATTCTTTGTTGGATCTTGAATTGAATTGATAATGAATTCTAATAGAATCGTTGACGCGTCTATATGTACCTATTAGTAAAGTTTATGTTAAACGCTTGCTAATGTGTGTAATAACAATAAGCCTAAAAAGGGGTCCAAAGTTTTGACATTACTATAAAATTATATATACATATATAAATATTCATACAATTACAATCGATTTGCGATACGGTAAAAATATTTTGTCATTTTTTTTTGTTTTCACTTACATAGCTTCTCGCTGTATCCCGCATATAGCACGGCAGAGGGAACCTAGTGTTAAGACACTCCATTCCCCAATTTCCGCCGAATTGAGGCATTAGGTGCGGAGTGGCGGTACTCAATGCCGTGCTTTGCCTTGTTATCAAAACCAGGAAATGAAAAATTTCATTTCCTGAAGTGGGGATTGAACCCACAACCTGTCGTGTTTCAGTCAGCCGCACGCTTGTGGCTCTGCGCCATGACAGGCTTTGTTTTTACTTAATTAAATAAAATGTGATAATGGAATAGTCACTCAATATAAAAAGTAAGCGGAGAGCGGAGTAATCTTTTACTGATGACAGAGAGAGTACCTACCCCTAAATAATACAAGAAATGATAGAAACATAATTTCAAAAATAAAATTTTGTAACCTACCAATAGAGCTCAGCTCGACACAATGTGCTTAAATTGTCAGAGCTTTGTCGTCGCTAGACGTATAGTTGTTTACGCCATTTGCATTCGATTTATGTGACCGGTCGTATGAATACAGTGAAATTTTGATTTTTTAACTATGTTATTTACTCATGCTTTATTCCGCATAACAGAGTAATTAGAGAGAATTTAGTGTCGAGACTCTCCGTTCACCGCTTTTCGTCCTAATTCAAGACAATGAGATATCTTGAATTGAGTGGTGAATTTCGACGCCCCGCTTTATTTTGTGAAAGCAAATTAAAATAATTTAAATATGTTAATATTAAAAAATATATATCTACTAATTTTAAAGGTGTCGCAATTCCGTCAAAAAAGCTAATTCCCTGTATATATAAAACTCTTCCGTTACTAACTCTGTGACTTATAGAAAACACGCAGTCAAAATTGGGCAGAGAAAGTTCAAAACTTGACATATAGGGCCCTTGAGGAGTGCAATAAGAAATAATCCGTTGTACCTACGGGAACAGAAGCTAACGGTATTTTACGCTTTGAAATAGAAACGAAGGAATATATAAAAATAAAAGCAATATGTCAAAGATGAAACTAATCATCGCTTACGATCATACACTTATGAAAGGGTGGTCCTAAATAAGAAAATAATTACACTAGCGGAAAATCACCCTACGACCATCGCCAACTTTTGAAAATAGCCCCAGTTTGGCCCTAGTGGGAACCAAACCCGTACCAACCATATTCATTGAGACAGCTAAGAAGAGATAACCTTAAATAACTAACATTTTTAACAAAGAAAGCCTAGTTGGGAATCAAACCTATAACCATCGTACACTTAATAAGATAATTGTTTTCACCATTTTTACACATATTAACAGGATTAATCGCGTATATTTTAAATATAGTATTTGGAAATACATATTTCGTAGCATTATTTCGATAGTTTACAGTAGTCCATAGTCACAGTTAGGTAGAGTTTCATTTAGCATTGTAAATTTATTTATAGACAGGAAACTACTCAAGTATTTACTAAATATAGTACATTTACTAATATAATAATATGTTATTTACTAAAATCTAACCGTTAAATTCTAATTCCATGGAATATTTTATCTTAAAACAAACAAAACACGTATGCAACTGAATTTTGGTTATGGAGAACTGCTCGAAACAGTTGACGTTAACAAAAAAGCTTTGAATTCCTCGTATCGTATATTGAATTTTCTCGAATAAATAGAAGTACATGACGATCGGTTCAATCTTTTCTTCTTCTTTCTTTCTTCCTATTGTAAAATACGAAGTACTGTAAAAGAAACATTGTCTTTTTTTTTTATATTTTCAGCATTAGAATTAGTATTAGTTTCTTTAAAGGGGCCCCTTAACCTACACGTTGGGTCAGCCCACTCTCCAAACTCCTTCTGCAACGCGACGGGCACCCGTACGATGAATCCATGGATTGCTAAGGAGTTTTCTTACTGACCTTGTCTCTTTGCTATTTTTCAGCTTCATGCTTTTGCACAGGTTAAGAAAAAGCACTCCCTTCTCTCTGTTATAAGTACATAGTAATTAAAATTGCTATTTACACATTTTAAATTATTATCAATTTATTGAATATAGTATATTAGTACAGGATTCATGTTTCTTATAAGTTTAAAATTTTTTCGTTTTAGTTTCTATTCAGTTTGATAGCTCTTGTTTTCAAAGGTTTCTGCATCTACCGCATCAAACAATTCGTATGTAATTTAATTTTACGAATCAAATTTAAAGCAAAGCAGGATATTTAGAATGGAGCCTGTACACTAGTGCCAAACATTGATTTACCTGCGCCAAAACATGAAACATTGCGTTGAGTGCATAAATTCCCGCAAGGAAGCATAATTAATATCACATCATTACTATGCGTGGAAATCGAAGCGACACTAATTGCGGGTACAGTCTTGAGTATCTATCCCACTGCGCCAATGATACGCTCTGGACTTATAGGTAATAAGAATATTTAGATATTATTACTAAAATTATATTTTAAAATATAATAAAATGACAAAAGTAAAGTATTTTTTATTAATAATTTTATTCAACAGAGCATTCTAAAAATTCTTTAAACCTTAACTTACATAATAATACTTATATACATACACATAGTAAATTATTTTCTAATTGTATAGAGAGAAACCTGGAAATGAAAATATTAAGCAATATTTAGTATTTTCACTTCTCGCTTAGTAACAAGAAGTAAAGCTCGGCGTTGAATTCGCCAATTGTACTAATGCAATGCCTCAATCTGGCGGAATGTGGGGAACGGAAATGTAAAAGAGAACGGGAGTGTCTTAATGTTCTCTGGTTCCTCTGGGCTTACCCCAAGTGCTATGTGGGGATACAGCGTGAAGCCATAAAAAAATAAGTTGAGAGTGGAGTTTGAAAATTTATATTATAGGGGGCCCCTTTAGCCTACATTTAGGTCCTTCAAGTCCCAGACACTACCTCGAGTCCCCTTTGTCTCGACACCCGCATGGTGAATGCATGGAATGGTAAGGAGTCTCTCTTCTCTTCCCTTTAAATTAATTTTATCACATCGGTTAACTATTGCAGGCGTTTGAGTATCTGTAGCGGTGGCATGGATGGATATTTAGCCGTTTCTTCTTCTAGCATCTTTTCTTATGTTGCTTATAAAACCAATCTGTAAATAAAGAAAAATGAATAAAAATATTTATTTAAACTTTGAAATATACGTAAATTAAAGTTTGATATTAGATAAAAAGTTATTATAAATCAAAATATTCTTTAATTATTAGCAGTCTTCTAGAAAATATATTAGATTTGAATTAAAAAGCACTATGTAGGTAATAAATATACTAAATACTAACATACATACGAGTACATAGCTTCACGCTGTATCCTGCATGTGCAGCATAGCAGGGTAGGCAGAGAGAACCTAGCAAGAAGATTATTGCCCCCACTTTCGCTAAATTGAGGCATTGCGTGGGGAACGATACAAAATACTAAATTTAATATAAAAATTCTTGTATGTTATGTGTTTATGTACAAGCGAAAATGTGTGTCTGTGTGTGTTATGTGTGTTTATGTATTAGTAGTGTGTGTATTTATCAAATGGTACAAAATTGGTTATTACAATCAAAATTTACATGGAAAAGTGGGTGGAATTTTTTTTTTCTAATAAATTAAATAAAATAAATATTACACGTAGAAGTCTACGTGTTTGTCATACATTTTTGTATAGACTAATTTACACATTGCAAAGGCTTATCCCTTTTTTTTCCCTAACGTTTTATCCCTAGCGGGGTAGTTAGAGAGAAAATATAAGAATGGCAACATACATATATTTCACTAGTCTAAATAAATAAATAATTGACTTACAAAAATATGCCAAACGCCGGTACAGTAGCCCCCACACTGAGAAGGAACACCGCGCCAGGCAATACATGTAGCGTTATGATGTACACCCGAGAGTAGAGCGGTGCGAACACAAGCGGCATCATTGTCTCAGCAACGCCGAACAGAGAGAACACTTTGCCTGTATAAATTGAAGTTTTAAAAAATAAAAAATAATTGACTTCAACTGCGCCTGTCGTGGCGCAGAGGCACAAGTGTGCGACTGTAAAGCGACAGGTTGTGGGTTCGATTCCCACTCCAGGAAATGAAGTATTTTCATTTTCTGGGTTTGGTAACATATCTGGTGGAAAGTTGGGAACGGAGTGTCTTAACACTAGGTTCTCAGGTTCCCTCTGCCTACCTTGCTATATGCGGGATACAGCGTGAAGTTAAAAAAAAAACCTCAATAAATAAAATACACTAAAAGGTATAATTATTAGTAATAACTAAAAAACTATTCATTGGAACTTTACTAAATTTAAACAGGACTAAATTAGCAGCTCTAGCCATCATACTTATAAAAGAAAATCGACTCCTCTAATAAAATGCGCAAAATAATTGTACTAATTATTACGAATAACTCAAAAACTATTCATTGGATGTTTAATATCTATCATATAAAGAAAAATCATCAAAATTGGTTCACCCAGTAAAAAGATATGGGGTGCCACATAAAAAATACAATCGAATGGAGAATTTCCACCTTTTATTGAAATCGGTTATAAATGCATGTAAAGGTACATCCATACATACACAGCTTCTCGCTGTATCCCGCATAAAGCAGGGTAGGCAGAGGGAATCTAGTGTTAAGACACTCCGTTCCCCCACTTTCCGCCGAATTGAGGCATGCATGTAAACGTTTTATTCTATAAAGCATGGTAGTTAAAGATAATCTAGTGTCAAGACACTCCACTTTATTTTATCTGGGCAGAGACATGAAAAGTTAATCATTTCGATTCTCACTCGGGGTATATTTTTGATTAAATTTTAAATTATTTTTTTTAGTTCCACGCTATGAGAATACAATGCGCGGCGTTAAGTTCCACCACTCAATACGCAATTATCATATCTTTATATTAATACATGAAGTAAAAACTTTTTATGAAAATTACGCGTACAGAGGAGCATGAAACTTGAACACTTATAGTTTATATAAAGAAGGAGTGCACAATGATAGTGTGGGGTGCACAACGAAACTAAGCGCGCAACGCGGCAACGTGTGTCAGCTCACCGAGGAACAATGATGGCGGTCCCTGATTGGCCGTGAAAAGGTCCACGCTGATTGGCGTAGAGTTAGAAAAGGTCAACGCTGATTGGCGTAGAATTAGTGTGAAAAAGGTCAACGCTGATTGGAGTACATTTAGTATGTGAATAACATTACCAATGTTATTGTTCCTCGGTGAGCTGACACACGTTGCCGCGTTGCGCGCTTAGTTTCGTTGTGCACCCCACAATAGTATATTTTGGAAATAATGAAGACACAATCTTGGTTTGACATTCATGTTTATATAAAGTGACATATATATACGTTGCTAGGTTTCGAAGCGCCGTAATTAAAGAACTGAACTGAACTGTTCTACGTTGCTAAGCAACGCGTTGTTAAGCAACGCGTTGTTAACGCGTTAACGGGGGCACTAGTTATTGTAAATACGCCACTTAAAGCCAAAAAGCTGAAAAAAATACCCTGAATTTCAAACTAAGTGCTTATTTACACAATCTATCGCTCATCGCAAATGTACCGTTGTAGCGTAATTCGTTATATCACATCAAATTAATTAATAATATTCGTACAAATGTAAATTAAATGTCAATACTTCATTATAATACACCTACATATGTTTATGTTTTTTATATATATATATATATATATATATATATATATATATATATATATATATATATATATATATATATATATATAAAAAAAAAATATATATATATATATATATATATATATATATATATATATATATATATCACTTTCGTTACTGAGTGACTAACAGACAACGAACAGCCGAAACTACTAAACGTAAGAAAGCTGATACTGAGTACTATGAGAATCCTCTCATAGATTCGGATTCCTAAAATTCCCGCAGAAACTGGAAACAAGAGAATTTTTAGTTCTGCAGTTAAAGTTCTCAAACAGAGAGAAAAGAGTGTCTCACCACAGTATATTTTTTTTATACTATTAAGCTCTCTCTGCCTACTGCTATCTGAGAAAGTTCCTATTCAACGTTGAAAAATATTTGTTATTTTATAAAATTGAAAAGAATAGATTAATTTATATTCGACTATCCATACTTCCATTTTTCTTTTTTTTTCAACTTCACGCTGTATCTCGCACATAGCACCCTGCTATGTGCGAGGGAACATGGATGTGGCAGAGGGAACCTGAGAACCTAGTGTTAAGACACTCCATTCTCTTTCGACAATTCCGTTCCCCACTTTCCGCCGAATTGATTGCATGCATAGTAGCTGAGTGGCGGAACTCAACGTCGCGCTTTGCCTTGTTACCAAACCCAGGAAATGAAAGTACTAAACTTTACATTTCCTGGAGTGGGAATCGAACCCACAACCTGTTGCATTAAAAGTCGCACGCTTGTGCCTCTGCGCCACGACAGGCGTCTATATATATATTATAATTTTTCATATATCCAAAGTGTTATTTTAGAATAAAAATATTTTCAGAAAACATATAAAAATTTTAACGTATATGTATAAGATGCTTATTAAAATTTTACTTACCCAATTCTTGATGAGAAACTAATTTCGAAGCGATCGAACGAAGAGCGATGGTCGTTGTACCGTTTAATACTTCTAAGAGAGGAGCTGTAAGTTGATAGATTATTATTATTATTATTTATCACATTACTATGGCTGAATGCAATAGATCTGGTTTGCACTTATTTTAAAAAAAAAAGTTTATTGTTTTTTTAATTAATTTACAATACATAAAATTGTACGATTTTTATAATAAAGATCCACTTAAAAACATAAAAACTGATAACTGTTTATGATTTTTTACAAAATTTTTGTCAATTTTTTTAAGTGACTCCAAAAAAGGATAAAGTTTTCAATTTAACTGTATTTTTTATACGCCGAATTGAGGCATTGCGTATTGAGTGGCGGAACTCAACGCCGCGCTTTGCCATGTTACCAATCCCAGGAAATGAAAAATTCCATTTACTGGAGTGGAAATCGAACCCACAACCTGTCGCGTTTACAGTCGCACACTTGTGCCTCTGCGCCACGACAGGCGTTAACTTACTTACTTTATTTGATGTAATTCTTTTTTTAATAATTAATAATTTTTTTTTATTTATTTTGTTGCAAAAATATTATGAAAATGTTATAGCACCAGCAGAAACATACCCATATACACTTCAACATTATTTCTAGCGAAAGCGAGTACGAAGGAGCCGGCTATTTTACTAATTGCAGAAATCATTCCTAACACCGCATCGTCTACTCCCATCTTCTTACTAAATACTGTTATGCAGAACATTGTACCTGGAAATAATATTAGCTTATTACTATACCATAATGTATGTGTGTCTGTGTATCAATAAATTTTGACATTAAATATGAATAGACAAAATTGCTTTGGCAATTATTTTTTAATAGATGTAACTTAAAAATGTAGTTAAGCGTTTGTACATATGTTGGAAAGTAACTGAATTTAGTTATTAAATAAACTATAGTCAAAAATATTGTGCTTTAATGTCTGTAAGACTAGATTATTCTACTAATTATTCTTCATTATTTTTTATCCTTACATAATAAGAAAGATTATATTAATATTTCAACAAATATACAACAATATTACACAAACTTTATATATTGTTATAATAAATTGTAAAACCATATATTATTCTGAAGTATAGCTATATTACTATTAAATTTCATTCGGATCCGTTCAGTAGTTTTTGCGTGAAAGAGAAACAAACATTTACCCATGCTTACAAATTAGTAGGATTTAACATCCCCTCGAATGATAATCGAACCCATGGCCTTTACGTAAGCAGTCAAATATAATATCTTACAAACACACAACAATATCTTTCTCTCTTTAAATCACTTAAATAAAATATAGAACATGCATAAAAGAAAGTACCAAAATAAAACAAAAAACACTTACCCAAAGAATGTGTGATGAGATTATACGTGGAATAAATGCTGTACTTTACTTCGTCCCAATTAAAACGATACCGTGCAAAAATATACATTATACTCAGCTCACCTGTAACGTTAAAAAGTCCATTAAAAATCGCCCATCCGTCTAAATGAAATCTGTAAAGAACACGGACGAATTGTTGTTTTGGAAATGGCATCATGAAATCAAAATTTGTATGTCTTTTTCATACTTTCAACTGATTTCAAAAAAAGGAAGTGGTATTTTCTGTATACCGCATAACTTTTTACTGAACCAATTTTAATGATTATTTTTTTATATGCTTACGATGTGATTTAATATTATAATTTAGTTAAGATCTGACGAGTACTTTTTAAGTTATTCATAATAATGTATTTTTTTATATGAAGTCACTTTTTTTTTGTTTTTTGTTATAATCGTAATTATTGTAACTTTTTGCAAGAATATAAAAAATAATAGAAACACCGTTTAACATAGTTCTTCGCTTTGCAAAACGACGGTAGCTAATCGTCGTTTAACGTAAAAAAAAAGTAAATACAATATTTTTAAAAATATAATAAAGGAGACCAAATTCTTAACAATCGTGCGTGCATTCACTTATAAGCTCTACGATTCTATGGAAATGCAAGAAGAAGAATATGGAAGAAGATAGAAGTGAAATAGAAAGATAATAAAGAAAAAAATTAGGGCTTGGAGTAATTTATCTCTAAGTTCTTTCTTTGCTTCCTGCATAGATCTTGAATTTCTTATAATTGTTTTTGAAATTATACTTCTTTTGGCGTTTTGTTTAGGTGAAAAGGAAAAAAGTAAATTTTTCCGATGCGCGCGCACACCATGAATTTTTTTTTTCTTTTTTTTCTTTTTTTTTTTTTTTATGGATAAAGGATGGCAAACGAGCAGAAGGACCACCTGATGGTAAGTGGTTACCTTCGCCCATGAACCTCTACAACACAAGAGATGTACTAGATGCGTTGCCAACCTAGAGGATTCAGATGGAAAGGGAGGATAATGTAGTAGTCCGCTATCGGAACCACCACATTTTGGGGAAAGGATGGGTGGGAAAGGGGAAAAACCTGGCTTACATGCCATCGAACCGGAACACATCATAAGATATTTGGCGGTTCGTCTTTGACATGATAGTGGTCGCGAGCCAGACGGAGGACGAACCTCCTACCACCAAAAAAGTAACACTTTCTTTTAATGTTTTAAATTAAATTAAATTTGTTTTTTCTATTATTAGCATCGTTCTACAAACATAAGACAACGCGAAGGATAATTTTTTTTCAAAGGTTTTTATTTTGTTACGCCATAGAAGTACAACTTATTACTAGCATACTTATTTTATTTTATATATATAGAGAAAAAATGTAAAGAATCAGCGCACGCATAAGCCACTTTCATACAAATCCTTATCCCAACGCAAAAGTGCTTTTTCAACTCGTACACGTACATTTAGTCCTCTGCAGTGGAACTAAAATGAATATACTACGATTTCAAATGAACAAATAAATCTCTCGAAACAAGTGTAAATATAAAATTGTTAAATTATTTTATCGTAGGCCAAATTAATCCCATTATGCAATCCAATATTCATATACTGTACTGTGAACGTCACAAACGACGGTAGTTGCATATTTTATTTATTTTATAACTGTATTTCAGGTTTGTCATAGACTCTATTAGATTTTTAGATTTTTATAAATATATTAGCCGCATTTGAAATAAAAATTTAACTAATTGGCATATTTTTTTTTAACTTCACGCTGTATCCCGCAATATAGCAGAGTAGGCAGAGGAAACCTGAAAACCTAGTGTTAAAACCACCCCGTTCCCCACTTTCCACCGAATTTAGGCATTGCGTGCTGAGTGGTGGAACTCAACGCCGCGCTTTGCCTTGTTAACAAGCCCAGAAAATGAAAATATTAAGCTTTTACATTTCCTAGAATGGGAAACGAACCCACAGGCAATCACGTTTACAACCAAACGTCCAATTGCGCCACGGTGACATCGTATGAGTCAAAATAAATACTAAAACAACGAAGATTATATAGTGAAATTCCAAGTAAAAATTAATATAATATATAGATACACATATCGATCATACACTGAAGTAATCATAAATTTTTACGCTTAATATAAGGAAAATATTTTCATGTTTTTATGTATCTATTGTGTTTTATAAAGGTAGATAGTAAATAGCAAGTCAATGATTATTTAGTTGGACTGGAAAACCCGCAATTGAAAAATATTGTACTAAAATTGACGTGAAATTTAACTTCATAGAATATACGATATATGTATGTGTATATATATTTTTAACTTCACGCTTGATCCCTAGTGGGATAGTCAAAGAGACCGAAGCGCCAAACCCTACATTTCCTGTATACTTCTTTAGCTTCGTCCTCCGTCATCAACCACTTAATATATGCCTTCATATAGGCTTCATTGTCCTTTGTGACCTTTCTCCAGTATATTAGACAATCTATTCTTGAAGGTCAACCTAGGTCTAAATTATAGTCACCACTTTGGATAACCAAATAAAATATATTATAGAAACTTATAAATCCAATATGACAATGTTTCTGCATAAAGCGCGGCGTTGAGTTCCGCCACTTAATACGCAATCTCTTAAATTCGGATAGAAAGCGGTGAGTAGAATGTGTTAGCACTACGTCCTCTCTGAATACCCTGCCATACGGGATAAAGCTGCTTTTTTACAAAAAAGAGACTGAATATCATTTTTATAACTACCTTACCTTATAATGGACAAAAAATATATATTATACCAAAATATAGCCAACAATGTCAATATATGAAATCACCAACACTTGGCGCTTCAGTAAAACGATGACCATTATAGTCATCATGAGTTATTATATTATTTGTGTTAGTAAGTATTACTAGTGATGTTGTCTTACCGTAACATATATGTTTTACACAATATGTTATTGAATGAATATTTTAAACATTCGATATCATTTACGGAGATATTGAATAAAATGGGACCTAAATGGAAACCTTGTGATACACCCGTTCGATTTTGTATTCAATATTTATTTTATATCGAAATATACCTATTAACGTATTTATTAATAAACAGGCAGAGGCCTCTCGTAGTGCAAAGGCACAAGCGTACAACTGTAAACGCGACAGGTTGTGAGTTCGATTCCCATTCCAGGATAATATTTTCAATAAATAATAATTGAGTATTTTCATTTCTTCTCTACTCAGCACACAATGCCTCAATTCGGCAAAAAGTGGCGAACTGAAGTATTAGAAAGAGAACGGAGTGTCTTAACACTAGGTTCTCAGGTTCCCTCTGACTACCCTGCTATAATCGGGTTACAGCGTGAAGCTTCGATTGCTCTTTTTTTAATATAATTAATGCAATTTTTTTCATTATAACTGTCCTTTTCCATTCATTTGATCCGCACTATTCGAAGGCCGTCAATTATATCGAACTGATCTGACATGAATCGATTTACAGCATAATGCTCTATGTAGGGCGAGAGTTAAGCGATGTTTACGAGCAATATAGAGCCAAAATAATTTATTTAATAACTCACCTTAAAAAAAACAGGTTTTTCATTTCAACTGTATTTTTATATGTGTTACCACATAACTTTTTACAGGGTGAACCAATTAAGATTTTAACAAGACAGAAAATGAAATTTAAACTAAAATGCACTTAACAATAGTATTGTTACGTATAACTCAAAAACTACTCGTCAGATCTTAACTAAACTTGAATGGGATCACATAAGAAGCATTAGCTATCAGTGGCGAGGCGTCCATACAACGCGGTTCCCACCGGCTTGCCTAACTTTTCAAAGTACAAGTATGAGACCTAAAAAAGAAAGGCACCAAAATTCTATAGTGAAATTGCAAAACACCTTCACATCCTATGTCGGCTTCCCTAAATATACCAGATTCTCTTAAAATTACCGGCTTCCCTAAATATATGTACCGGCTTCCCTAAATATACACCGGCTCCTCTAAATTTACCGGCTTGCCTAACTAAAATTTAGACCCCTCGTCATTGCTAGCTATATCATAAGAAAAGAATCATCAAAATTTCATGCTGTATCCCGCATATAGCAGGGTATGCAGAGGGAACCTAGTGTTAAAACACTCCGTTCCCCACTTCCCGCCGAATCGAGGTATGGCGGGCGATGGCGGAACTCAACGACGCGCTTTGCCTTGTTACCAAACCCAGAAAATGAAAAATTCCATTTCCTGGAGTGCGAATCGAACCCACAACCTGTTGCGTTTACAGTCGCACGCTTTTGCCTCTGCGCCACGATAGGCGTTTGGCTAAAACACATAAAAAATAGAAAAAAATACAGTCGAACTAAGAATCTCCTCTTTAAGTTAGCTTAAAACATTATGACCATATTTTTTGTATAGATTAATAATAAACAGGTAACACTCAAGCGAACACAAAGTAACCTGACCAGTGACCATGTTCTTATAGACCACATATTACATTACAAAGTCATTTGTCTAAGTGATGAATTGCAATGTATCCAATGCAACAAAAAAAAAACTACAAACTTTGAAGCAAAATTTTAACCGATTTCAACAAAAGAAAAAGGAAGTGGGGAACGGAAATGTTGAAAGAGAACGGAGTGTCTTAACACTACTTTCTCTGGTTCCCTCTGTCTACCCCGCTATATGCGGGATACAGCGTGAAGATAAAAAATAAATCTTTTTTTTTTCATTGGTCTCAGTTAGACTGTTTTTTGTGTTAATGCATCTTTTTACTGGATGAACCGATTTTGATTATTTTTTTTATGTGATAGCTAGTGCTTTTTATGTGATCCCATTTTCATAAGCCTTTAGATATTTGATAAAAAAAATAGTTTTAGAGTAGTTTTTGAAGGATTCTTAATAATTGTACATTTTTGTGTATTTTCTTTGATTTTAGGTTTCTTTTTAAAAATGTTTTGGGAAAGAAAAATATTATAAACACTTCACTGGGTTCATTTATGATAACGCATTACTATTTACTGGGTAACCAATAACCAATTTTGATGGTTTTTTATATCACACTTGTGATTTTAAATTTAATTAAGATCTAACAAGTAGTTTTTGAGGTATTCGTATTTAAAATCGGTTTTCTTTATGACATTGTTTAGGAAACGAAAAAACATTGTAAACATTTAGTAAAATGTTTACAATGTACGCCCAGTAGGGCGGGAATAGAATCTACAATCATCAGACATCCTTGCAACTACCCCACGATGGTGCCATTTTTTTTACAAAAAAAGCCTCCTTTTTGTGTCAAATCGGTTAAAAAAATCTCTTCTTCTATTTTTGTGTGTTACCGCATAACTTTTTATAGGGTGAATTAATTTTAAGAATATAAAATCTATATTCGAAATTAATATATTGCTTAGAGATTAATAGATACATAATAATCAGTCGTAGATATATGCAAATTTTTGAAACTTGTAAAATAATAATTTGCTTGACAACACTTTGTAAAAATAAGGTCAAAGAGGACATTTGAAGACAAACAAAAATTTTGGAGTGATTTTAGTTCTTTTTTTTCTGAGAGGTTCTTTCGAAAATGTAACTGACCTTTACTCTAAATTAAATCAAACAGCTAAAATGCATTATGTCAATAAAAAAAATCACCTCAAAAATCACATCAACCCGCAATGCCTCAATTCGACGGAAAGTGGGGAACGGAATTGTTGAAAGAGAATGGAGTGTCTTAACACTGGGTTATCTGGTTCCCTCTGCCTACCCCGCTATATGCGGTATACAGCGTGAAGTTAAAAAAAATAAAAATAAATAAATAAAAAGTTTTTTTTTAATCCCATCTTTAATAAAAATCATCCATTTTAACTCAAGACTTTTTTACCATATATATTTTATGCCTTTATAACAGCTAGTCGAAGAAAATTAGCTAACAAAACATTCAGTTCTAAAAGCGTTCTAAACGCATTGAGTTCATCTTCATAACAGTGGAGAAATAAAAATAATATAACCCTAATCATTTCCGGGACACCGAATTAACAACCAATTGCGTTCACAGTAACACATTGTTCCACTGCGCCACGATGATCAAAAACAATCACGATGAATAGAAATTACTTAAATATTTATAATATATGATTTGTATCTACACCACCGTGCTTAGACAAGTACATCATAACTGCGTCACTATAGCCTCTAACATTCGTATTTTATCTATATACTTGATGCTTTGTTAAATCATAATAAAAATTTTACAAAAAAAAAACGTACTAAACAATAAAATTATTACGAATAACTCAAAAACTACTTGTCAAATCTTAACCAAAATTTAATAGCACCACATCAGAAGCACTAGCTATTATATAAAAGCAAAATCATCAAAATTGGTTTATCCAGTAAAAAGTTATGCAAACACGTAACATACATAAAAAATGCAGTAAAATTGAGCAAACCCTCTTTATTTTTTACATAGCTTCACGCTGTATCCCGTATATAGCAGGGTAGGCAGAGGGAATCTAGTGTTAAGACACTCCGTTCCCCACTTTCCGCCGAATTGAGGCATTGCGTGTTGAGTGGCAGAACTCAAGACCGCGCTTTGCCTTGTCACCAAACCCAGGAAATGAAATATTCTATTTCCTGAAGTGGGAATCGAACCTACAACCTGTCGAGTTTACAGTCGCACGCTTGTTCCTCTGCGCCACGATAGGCTTTACTTTTTAAGACGGTTAAAAATATAATAACATAAAGAAACATTCACAAACCGTTACTTTTTCCGCCATTATGTGGATTCTTTATTTCCGGTTATTTTACATAAATATAAATACTTATTGCGTTATCCTTTTTTGACCTACTTCGACGACCGGTCGGATTGGACCGTTTTGTTTTACTTACGATTTTTATGACTTTTTTAAAACAAAAGAAATATTCTTAAGAATTAATGGTTTAGAGTCCTTTGTGTTGCAGTGGAACTCTTACTTATATATATAAAAATATATTTTTTTACAATATATATATTTTTTATAATGAGCTTTAATATGAAGGTCTTACTAGATATAGATACGATACATAAATAATAGACTCAATCCTGCTTATCAAGTTACCTACATAATAATAATTTGGTCATTGCGATGTTCTTGGTTCGATTCCAATTTGGGGAAATGATTATTTGGCACTATTTCGAGCAGAAAACGGTGGATACTATGCATTGCAAATACAGTTGGACACTACCGAAGTAAAGCAAGATGGAGTGTCATTATAATCACGTAGTTTTTTTCTCAGCCTTATGCTTTATCCTACATGGCATGATAGGCAGAGAGAACCTAGTGTCACGACACCGTCCTCTACTTCTCTACTCTCTCTTTCTTAATTCGAGACATTGCGTGTTGAATGGCGGAACTCAACGCCGCACTTTGTCTCACCAGAGCGGGGAAATAAATATAACTTAAAAATAATCTTTACCCTAGATGGCAATCGAACCCTCAACCACTCGCGTTAACAAAGTCAAAGTCAAAGTCAAATAATTTTTATTCAAAATAAAAAAGTTACAAGCTTCATTTTGAACGTCAAATATTTACCGCAGTTCACTAATTTTAATACCTCAGACCTGGGAAGGAACCGGCACCAAAGAAACTCAGCAAGGACTTTTTTTTTTTTTTTTTTTTTATTTGACAATGGTTTACAATTCTTTATTATTGGCAATGATACCTTTGAAACAGACTGGAGCGAGCATTTCATTCCCAAAGGTGTGTTATCATTTATAAAATCACTAATTAGGTAACCAACCTTTAACACACAAACGTCTTTTTACAATTTTAAATTGTAAAATGGAAAAGTTCTCGGACGTTTTCTGGGATCCTATTGTAAAAGTATACACATTGTCCCATAAAAAGTGCGGACTCGGTGATACTGATCGAGTTCACAGGCCTTTACAAGTTTAAGCCCTATTTCTTGTATTTATATTATGTGCATCGCCAACTTTATTAAAATTGGTAATATTTTTTCTTAACATACAGTACGTTTTTCAAAAGATGTACTGAGAGGCAACTGTTAAAATATTAATTTCATAGAATTTTTTGTCTTAAAGAATCTTTAGGAGCCCTAAAGATTCTCGTTACTGAGCCACTTTCCTTCAGGGACAAAGATCGAATTAATAGCTTGTGCATTACTTACAGTATAATGCCATAGGACCTTAATACTATGAAAGTAGCTAAAATAAACAAGACGTGCCGTTTCCCACGTCAGTCAATAATCTAATTTTTTAACCATGAAAGCTGCTGAGCTAAGTCTATTCGACCAATCCGTCAATGAGGTCCCCACTGTAACTTGGAGTCTATGGTGATACCGAAATACCGTAGAATCAACAGGATCCGCAGCTTCACCATTCAACAGTACATTGGCTTTAACAATTTTTGTATTAGGCGTTCTGAAAATGACGCATTTAGTTTTTACTATTCAATAGTAAGTTATTAGCACTAAACCAATGAACTATTTTAGTAAGAGCATTGTTTACATCGTCATAAACATTTAGACACCTTTTCATTTAAATAGTAAGGAGGTATCATCCTGACAAACAGTCAAACACTATAGAATATTATTATTATACCTTGGTGATATTTTTATATTTAAAATATATTCAATTCACCACATAATATTACAATTAATGTGATATTTCTTTTTGATTTAGAAACATTTTGACCTTGTATGTGTTTGCATATATTAAAAACAAAAGTCTTATTTTAACTTATTTTTATTAAGCAAATTTAAATAAAGCAACATATATACTCTGAGATGAGATGGCTGTCATGGGATGTGCTTCATCTCAAAGACTATGATTTTTTCTTTTTTTTAACTTACGCTGTATCCCGCATATAGCGGGGTAGGCAGAGGAACCAGAGAATCTGATTAAGACACTCCATTCTCTTTCAACATTTCCGTTCCCCACTTTCCGCCACATTAAGACATTGTGTGTTGGCGGAACTCAACGACGCGCTTTGCCTTGTTGCAAACAGAAATGAAAATACTAAATTTTACATTTCCTGGAGTGAATCTGAACCCACAACCTGTCGCGTTTTCAGTCCGCGCACGCTTGTGCCTCTGCGCCACGATAGGCGTTGACTATGAATTTGTCATAAAATTTAATTATAACTTCATGCTAATTGTAAATGGACAAAGAACAATAATGTATACTGTGAAAAGACAAAACGCGGCGTTAAGTTCCACTACTTAACTTGAAATGTTTCAACTTTGGGTGGAAGGTGGCGAACGTGTATTGACACTAGGTTCTCTTTGACTGCTTTGCTATGAGAGACAAAGCCTGAAGCTATGCAAGCTAGCAAGGGGTGCTAGGTATAAGTAACGGCTTTAAAG
Organism: Philaethria dido; assembly: GCA_033558755.1. Taxonomy (NCBI): domain Eukaryota; kingdom Metazoa; phylum Arthropoda; class Insecta; order Lepidoptera; family Nymphalidae; genus Philaethria; species Philaethria dido. Next base: position 78,506 of record JAKGSA010001122.1, on the reverse strand, counting down.
CGTCCTAGTGGAGCAATTTGGAGTACTTATTATCTCTCTACAGAGGTGCTTACAACAAAAATAAGTTGTGACAAGCGTATAAAAATTTCAACAAAGCTGGATATAGAACGCATGGTTTAGCGGTCAGAGGATTAGGATTGTTTTCAAGAAGCACGGGTTCGAGACCCGCTACGTTCAATTTTTTAAACGTTTACTAAATATAGTTCTCGTTTCTTAAATTATTGTGATTATCATTTTTAAAATCAAAATTATAATCATGCCCCTAATATAAGAATCGAACCGAGAAAATCAGACATGGTAGAGTGTCTTCTCTTAAATATTTTGGAAAGTATATTCCCTTAACAATTTTACGTAATGGACTTTCCTATTAAAATAAAAATTATAATACAATCATTATGTGATATCTTGGAACTATTAATTAGAGATATAAATATTTAACACATAAACAAGTTATGATGTAAGCAGCATCATAATGTAACGATTATTACAATTTTAATGTCTGTTATTAACCAGGCTCGAGTAAATTGTGTTTAACTTAACCGCCATGTGAGTTCAGTTCCTCTTTGAACCCACATTTTGTGACCTTAGAAAGAAAAAATACATATTTTCTTCTTTTTAAGTTTCATACCAAGCGCACACGACAGCAAACACGACAGGTTGTGGGTTTGATTCCCACTGTAGAGCAAAAATATTGAATAATATCTGGTATTTTCATATCCTCGCTCTAGTTTAGAAGGCAAAAACGCGGCGTTGAATTCCGCCACTCAGCTCGCAATGCCTCAATTCGGCGGGGTAGAAAACGGAAATGTTACAAAGAGAACAGGTATCTTAACACTGGGTTCGTTGGCAGGGTGAACCCCAGATTCGGAACCAATTTTTATCTGCCTGCCACCCCTATGTGCAGGATAAAGTAAGCGTATAAATATAAAATAAACAACAATTGAACCTGTAACCAATTAGATTTAAAAGCTAAGACACTGCCACTGCGCCCAAGAGTAGCTTACCTTTGTATTAAATCATAATAGATAGAAATATAAACATAATAAACTATGGCATTTATTACTACATATTTACCCTGTCACTTTTTCACGGATACATTATCAATGTGTTTGTTTAAATGTCACACTTCATATAAAGAAAATATTGTTTAAGTTAAACTCATGAATGGTTATGTTGCTTTCGTTATTACTTAGTATTGAATACCTTATTTTGTGTTTAACGAGAAATAGAATATCTACATACATATACTCGTACTTCCACGCTGTATCCCGCATATAGCAAGTAGGCAGAAGACCTAATGTTAAGATGCTTCGTTCCCCACTCCGCCGAATTGAGCATTGCGTGCTGGTGGCGGAACTCGACCACCTCACCCTTGGCCTTGTTACCAAACCAGGAAATGAAAAAATTCCATTTCTTGGGTAAAGATCGACCCCACAACCGGTCGTGTTTACAGTCACACTTATGCCTCTGTGCCACGACAGGCGTTTCAATAGAACATCGATATGGCAATGAATAATTACATGCGAATTTCTGTTTTTAGGTGCAAATTTTTTGAGAAAATTATCACTATTGTTGTTTTAACGTAAAAATCCATTAAACATTTAATTATAAATAATAAAATGTTATCCGCATAGCTCTGGGATAATCAGCAAAGAAACTAGTGCCAAGACCTGCATTCCTGCTTGTCACCCAATTTAAGATAAGACACTCAGTTGCCTTATTCGAGGCATTGTGTGTTGAGTTGGAGAGGAATTCAACGCAGTAGCGAAATTCAACATTATAAATTACTATTATAGCCGAACGCAAAAAAACTCGTGTCCTGCTTTATGTACGTAGAATAATTAAGATTTTAATAAAAAATATAACCGACTTCAAATAAAATGCAATTAAAAGTACCATATACAGTCATATCTTAACTAAATTTATATGGAAGCATATCAGAAGCACTAGCTATCATATAAAAAAAGAAACATCAAAAACGGTTCATCCAGTAAAAAGTTACGGTAACTGATATAAAAAAAATTCAGTTAAATTGGAAACCTCCTTCTTTTTTTGAACTAGGTTAAAAATAAAAAATAATACTATCTTAAACAAATTTTCAATACATAAATATAAGATACCAAATTGTGGATATCTTGCAGGAACATTGGATCCATATTACAAAAATATTATTGTCATAAAATCCGGACACAAGTGCAAATTTTTAAACAAATCTAACAAGAAGAAATATGACAACATTTAATATAATAATAATATATAAAAGATACAGGTGAAGCTAATGGAATTGTGTTAACAATATGTTCTTTATATTTATGTTACGTGTCATAAGCCAAGAAAACCATGCTAGAATACGCACAAAGACAATACATAAAAGGTAATTTCTTAACTATCTCACTACCAAAATTTACGTCTATAAAACAGTCCACATTATAGCTTATGCACTTGAGTGCATGTTGACATCTCAAATTAGTGAGGAAGGAACGAAAAGAGATATACATATGTGTATATATATATATATATATATATATGTATACACATCTTAATTTATAATCTCTATAATTTATTAACTTAAACTTTATATTACAAAATACTGTTTGATTCAAAATTTCTATAATAATTACAATATATTTGTAATACTTACCCCATAATGGTCCAAAGCTAAGACACACCACAGTAAGAATCAAACATATCCTTAATCGTCTATTATTTCTCCCTTTCTTGAATGCTATGTGTATTGTTTCTTTAAGACTTTGAAAATCGAAAAACTCTAAAAGGAAACCAGTACAACCTGTACGTTTTTCCTGAAATTTAAATATACATATATTCATAAATTATTTTCTTTTTCTTGTTTTTAAGCAAAAAAATTGTGTGTTGAGTGATGGAACTCATTATGGCTTTTTATAGTAAAAAAGATCATTTAAAGTATTTTTTTAATAAGATTTTATCTCACAATTAAGATATAGTTATAAATTTATATATTTTTTATCAAAATAAAATATTTTTATAGTTGTTACGTGATTATTATAGTTATAACCACTGAATACATGTAAAAATCAATAAGGAAAATCTTAATATCAATAACATGCAAGTGTCAGTAATAAAACATACCTTTGTCTTGTTTTCCAACCACCTATGATCTTTAATAGCAAACGTTACGTACAAAAAGTTAATAATCTGGCACATAGCGGATACAGAGAACACTCCGTAATATCCCGTGAATTTCAAAAGCACTCCACTCAAACCCATTCCTATGGGAAATCCTACTGTCATACACAAACTGAGTATACCCAATCTAAATGTCCTGGTATCTTTAGACGTTATGTCACCTAAGTAGCTATAGGTACCAAGCAACATAGTATACCAGCCGCCGGTCAACGATGGGAATATGACCTCCATAAATACAGTCAACTCCACGGGGACCTCATAGAAAAAGTACGTGTTCGTCATGTTTAGGAGACATGTCATGAATTCCCCAAAGATTGGTAACAACATACAGATTTTCCTTCTTCCCGTCTTGTCACTCCAGGCTCCGATAAATAACATGAGAATGGTCGGCACTGCGGTATGTATGACACTTTTCCAAGCTTGAACAGAGGCTATTAACTTCTGTACTTCATCTTCCTCGAAGGTAAGATTAGCTCGTTTTCTAAGCCTCAAATTTGTGCAAACAAAATCTTCAAAACCCAAATTGACTCTACAAGCCTTATCTAAATTAAGGTTTTGAGTCGCTAACATTGCTAAGACACTGGGCATAACGAACAACGCCAGAACTGGCTCCACCGTGACATTTGATTTTGCATATTTCAGTTTACCCCAAAAACTTAGATTTTGAACGTCTGTCTTTTCTTCTGATTTCAGCGGCTGCTCCTCAACGGTTTCGTCTTTAGGTTTTACGTTCTCCATTTTTTGTAATCCAAAAAATGTCACCAATTATCAAATATTTTGTAATGTAATATAATAAATTACATTTTGGTTAATGGTCTCGCGATGCAAGTAGCAGCGTCGTCGCCGCAGAGAACACAGTGTCCGATTGTCCGCACCTCGCGTACTACCATCCTTATATTCTGATATCGTTTTAATATGATCAAACACTCGCTGCGCTTTGTAAACAGACTTGAACGTTCACAATCGACACCTGTTAGTCAACACATGACAAACAATAACCGCTCGGAGATTGAAGTGCAATAAAAGACACGTTTTTAGACAAATTTTATTTTTTAATTAAATCAATATAAATAATGCCACTATATATTCACGTTTTCCATTTCTTCGACTTGTTTGTTGTCTTGTTGTTGTTCGAAGTACATCCAACTGTGAAAAAAAAATATTTTAAAGCTATTTTGATATATATAAGTAATATTTGGAGATTTAGTAAAAAAAGAAACATACTTCAAATAAAATTTATTAGAAAATACAATTACAACGAATAACTAAAAAACTCCCAATTCGATCTTAACTAAATTTAAATAGACCACATCAGAAGCAATAGCTATCATACAAAAAAAGATTTATCAAAATGGATTCAATCAGTTAAAAGTTATGCGTAAGACACGCGAAAAAGACAGTCAAATTGAGTACATTATTTTTTTCAAGTCCCTTAAAACGATAGAAATTAAAAATATGTGTGCTGTAACTTCACGCTGTAAGCTGCATATAGCAGGGTAGGCAGAGGGAACCAGAGAACCTAGTGTTAAGACACTCCATTCTCTTTCAACAATTCCGTTCTCCACTTTCCGCCGAATATTTATTAATTAATAAATATGAATATGAATTATTTTCATCCTATGTCGTTGTACTTGCACAATATTTTTATTTTCACATGTTTTTGACAGCCCTGAATTATATAAGCAGTGAAGTTAGCAAATATTACACATATACTTAATAATTGATAGCAAAAACAATGCTGAATGGGATCAAATCTGTATGAACATATTTTATAAGCAAGTAAGTACAATTTACATAAATAAAGAAATAATTATATATAATATGATTACACTTTCTCTTATCAATTTGATCTAGTGTCAAAACACTCCCTTCTCCGTGTTCCATCCGAATAAAAAATTTGCTTGTTAAGTTACGGAACTCAACGCCGCGTTTTGTCTCATGACATGACATGATTTAATTATAGGCTGAGTGGGGTCGAACCTACTACTATCGGTTAGCTTATGGACTCTGGTCCACCATTGCTAATAATACTTTTAAAGATATAATTAAAGGCTTTTGCTTTATAAAAATATTCCATAAATATTTCTATCTAGAAATTTCAAAATAAATCTAAATACAATCAAAAGCACCTTTAATGTATAATTTAATCACGTCTAATTATTTATTTTAATTCGTTCCATTAAATTCCAACAAGTTGTCGAGTGGGAGCAACAATCGTTCGAAAGGCATCGCAATGTAAAAACGGACTACTTTACTAAAAAAGGCTAAAAAAATATTATAATATTGTAAGTGCGAAAGATTATGAGGATGAATGTTCGTTATTATTTCACGCAAAAACTACTAAACGGATCTTGATGAAACTTTGCAGTGATATAGCTTTTCATCTGAATATTATTGATTAGAATTTGTGTAACTTGGCCATAATGTAACAATAAGTACCTAGTACTATATATGCGAGATTTGATGAGAATGTATGTATGTTTATTACTCTCTCACGCAAAAACTACTGAACGGATCCCTTTGAAATTTCATAGTAGTATAGCTTATACATCGGAATAACATAGCGGCTACAATTTATAAAGATTTTATGTAATTTGGCCATAATATAATGATAAATATGTAGTAAATTATAATCGGTTTCTGATTATCTATCTTATTTATACACAGCCATGACAGCAGGCAACGGCGATTATCTGACTAAAAACGTGAATTGTGGGTTCAAGTCCTTTTATTAAAAGGAATGTTAAAGCCAAAGAAATAGAGCCAACGGATTCAAATACATACATACATAGCTTCACGCTGTATCTCGCATGGGTAGGCAGAGGAACCTAGTGTTAAGACACTCTGTTCCCAAGGATTCAAATACATTATCATAAAGAACTATAGATTAAAGTTTTGTTCAGAGAACCTAACGTCAAGACACTCCGTTCATTACATTATGATTGCATCTTAAAGTATCCCATATGTTTAAATAAAATACCTCCCACATAGGCTTGTTTGTATTTACATTCCTCGACCTATTATTTCTATTTGTTCTATATTAGATATTTTATCGTAGATATTTCCGCTCGTACACTATGAGGTGAATAAACTTAGATTAAGCGTATTTTTAAGAGACTTTTTTATAATTATCAACTTTTTTTTTACAGTTGTGGGTTCGATTCCCACTCCAAGAAGTATTACTTTTCATTTTCTGGTTGGTAACAAGGCAAGCGCGGCGTTGAGTTCCGCCACTCAGCACGCAATGCCTCCAGTGGGCGGGAAACTGGGGAAGGGAGTGTCTTAACACTAGGTTGCCCCTCTGCCTGCCTACTTATATGCAAGGACAGGTGAAGCTAGTATGTATGTAACTCAGCACAGGGTGCAGCCTTATCAGAGTGATCAAACGACAATAATTAAAAGAATTGTTTTTTTTTTTTATGGATAACGGATGGCAAACGAGCAGAGGACCACCTGATGGTAAGTGGTACCTTCGCCCATGAACATCTTCACCACCATAGATGTTGTAGATGCGTTGCCAACCTAAAGTAGACGGAAGGAGGATAATGTAGTAGTCCATATCAGATTCCACCACATTTTTGGGGAAGAATGGGTGGAAAGGGAAAACCTGGCTTACATGCCATCAGACAGGAGCATCACAAGATATTTGGCGGTTCGTCTTTGACTATATTAGTGGTCACTTGAGCCAGACGGAGGACGTAGTTGCGAATCTACAACCAATACCGTTTACTAATACGCACATCCCACTGCGCCACTATGACCTCACTGCAAATACTTGCATGATACCCATATAATAACAGTTATATGTAATTTACATACCTAAGTATAGTAGTTAATATTTCACTATAATTGATTTCATTGAGCAATAACTTAAACAAGAAATTGCAACGTATCATTAGTACTAAATGTAATTAGTGCAGATTATGGACAAAAATACTAACGAAAAATCCAAAATCTAATGACCATTAAGTATGAGGTAAATTTTCACGCATTTTTAAAAACAAAATATTTCGACATAGCGCGATAAGAACATATGGTTTAGAGGTAAAGCGCGTGCATGGCTTCCCGAGAGGCGGGGGTTCGAGTCTCGCTATTAACAATTTTTTATACACTTCAAGAAATTGTATTGGAGGAGTCCAATTTCGCATCTTATTTAACCAAATTAGATGTATGTATAAATATTTGTGTAAATATATTAATTCATTAAGATCATCATAGCGCAGTGGTACAGTTTGTTACTGTAAGCGCGATTGGTTGTGAGTTCGATTCCCAGAAAGGGAACGATCACATTTTAAGTGTTTATTTCTTTGCTGTAGTAAGGACAAACATACTAACTCAATTTCGGGCTGAACTCGGAAAACGGAGGGTCTTGATAAGTTGAAAAAAATTCTTCTCGAATATAGATTCAAGATCCTTTCTTTTTAAAGTCTTACCCGAAAATAGCCACTGCAGGTACTGTCATTCCAGCTCCCAGAAGAAAAACGGCGCCAGGCAGAACGTTGAGGGTTGCCATGTACACCCTGGAGTAGAGAGGCCCATATACTAACGGCATCATAGCTTCTGCCAATCCGAAGAGGGAGTTCACTTTACCTGTAAAAATATTAAAAAAGAACTTTATTTCTTTTCTTTTTAGCCTCAGGCTGTATCCCGCACATAGCACAGTAGGCAAGGGGAACCTGAGAATCTAGTGTTAAGACACACTGTTCCCCACTTTCCACCAAATTGAAGCATTTGCATGGTGAGTGGTGGAACTCAGCGCCGCATTTGGCCAGAACGAGGAAATGAAAAGACTAAATATTAATCATTATAATTTTTTATTATTTTCATTCCCTGGAGTGGGAATCGAGCCCACAACCCGCCGTGTTTACAGTCGCTTGTCGCGCCACGACTGGAATCTATCTCTAATTTTATGATGTACATATTAAGATAATAAGTAATTACTAAATTTTATTATGTGCAGTTGTACACTCTTTCCCCTATGGCAGGGTACTCAGAGAGATCCTAGTGTCTAGGCACTCCGTTCTCCACTTTCCACCCGTATTCGTAACATAACATATTGTGATGAAACTTAAAGCGAATTTACAATGATATCAATTAAACACAAGTAACTCTTGTTTTTTTATATTATTAAATTAAAGCCAACATCGCGTAGAGGGACAGTGTTTGAGTGTAAATAGGTTAGTTATGGGTTCGATTCTTACTCGAGGTTATGATCATATTTAAACTATTTAAATTTCTTTACGCTCTGGTATGCCATTGTCCCAAAGTTGGAGGGATCCAGAGTGTTTCAACACTAATTTTACCCCGTCTACCCAACTATGCTTGAAAAAGCGTAAAAGTAAGAAAGAATAAGATATGTTTATATTTTTCGATATAAATAAAATTTACTTAACACATATTTTGAAGGTCAAATTAATTATCGTTAAAATAATGGTTCTTTTGAGTATAAAAATAAAAAAGGTAGATTCAACATTTAAAATAATTTATTTTCTTTTTTAGTTCCCGCTTCTTTATAAAAAATTACCCGACTTCAAAAGAAAGAAGTTCTCAATTCGACTGTATTTTTGTATGTATGTTAGCGCATAACTTTTTCCTGGGTGAACCGATTTAAACTATTATTTTTTTATTATATCAACTAGTGCTTCTTGCTGATTTTAATCTGGTGGCATTTAAATTTGATTATGATCTGACGAATAATTTTTAAGTTATTCATAGTAAATGTAATTTTAGTTCATTTTATGTGTTTATTAAGTCGGTTTTGTTGTTTTTTTTTCTTGTTATCTACATCTTTCAAATTGCAACAGCTTCTTGTATTTAATATTATCTCAAAAATAATGTCTTTGACTATATTTATGATAAAATGGATTTCAACTGTTTATTCTAAATTATTATACTTCAAATATATCTAATATTATGTCGAAATATTGTAAATAATTTTTCCATTTACTGCTTACACCAGCACGTCTTGCCGATGGAAGTGGTTTGAGGTCGGGTAAAAAATGCATGAAAAAAGATATAATAGCATTCTTTCTTCTGCAAATATTCTTTAATTATCGTCATCTCATTTCCAGTGTCTCAGTTTTATAAATGTAGATTATACTAATGTAATCCAAGAACGTTGAACGTAACAAGTACTTTACACCACATTATTTTTTGGTTTTATTATGGTTTCTGCTATTATACGCTTATTTAAAAATATATAGTTTTTTAATATGATTCTATTGGCTTCAACTGAATTTATCAATCAATCAATCTACATTTGTAAACCTTGCATTACTATTTTGACTTTATTTCTTGCTATTGAAAAAGAAAATAATCAACAACAGTTCAAGGGGTTGGAATAAAGCAGTTTTAAATAATATGCACGTATTATTTAAAACTGTATTTGGTTATTTTTGTATATACAAGTTTACCTGTATATCAGAAAGTACCAAAAGTAGTCAAAAGAAATTTTGTTCTTTTTAACGTTGCCATGACATATCTTTCTAAAGCCACTATAACAACTTCTTATTTCAGTTATTATTTAAAACTGTATTTGGTTATTTTTGTATATACAAGTTTACTCGTATATCAGAAAGTACCAAAAAGTAGTCAAAAGAAATTTTGTTCTTTTAACGTTATTACATGGACATATCTTTCTAAAAGCCACTATAACAATTTATTTCAGTTTCAAGCTTATTCTCGCATTTTTATGTCATCAGAAAGAACCCAGCGTCAACACACTCTGCTCTTCACTTTGCGCACGAAGTCGAGATATTGCATGTTGAGTGACAGAACTCAACGCCACGCGGAACATTTTGTAGTTAGGTTTTAACGGACATTTCGTACTATAAATTTTGAGAAGCCGGTATGTATTTAGGGGAATCGGTATATATATTTAGAGTAGCCGGTAATTTTTAGAGAAGCCGGTATATTTAGGGAAGCCGGTATAAAATGTAGTCAGTTTATGTAAGAGCTTGTTTTTTTGCAATTTTATACCAGTTTTTGTAATTTTATACCTAAAGCTCCACATTATCGTAGCGACCTATATTTTAGGTCTCACAATTGTTTTTTTTTTTTTCTTTTAATTTTGGCCCCAAACTTTTCCAGAAAATTTATTGTCATTTACAAAAAGTAAGCCGGTTGGAACAATGTTGTATGGACGCCTCGCTACTGGTAGTTAGATATATAGATAGATACAGATAAAGCTTATAAAAGCGTGTCAGACATCTTTGCTTGTTTGCATATTTAGTAATTTGTAAAAGGCTTCCTACATGAAAGATTCATCTAAGATTTGTATCACATCATAGATAGAACTTACTTTACTCTTTTTAACTAACTTCGAAAGTAATGGGCCGTTCTCAATTCGACAGGGTTGTTTTTAAAATGTGTTACCGCATATTTTTTTACAAGATGCACTAATTTTGGTGATTCTTTTTTTATATGATAGATTGTGATGCTGATAGGTTCCTATTTAATTTCAGTTTAGATTAGAGTAGTAATTTTTCAGTTATTCTTAATAATTGCATACTTTTTAGTGCATTTTTTTTAAGTCTATTTTTGTTAAAATTTTAATCATCTTTTCAATTCAAAACAAACAGGGACAAGATTATATAGGAAAATTAATGTATGCCAGTCTGCACTGCTTAAAAATATTATTTTATTTTGATTTCCTGAGTTTGGTGACAAAGCAAAGCGCGGCGTTGAGTGACGGAAAGTGAGTAGCGGAAATTCAGCACGCAACGCCTCAATTCAGCTGAAAGTGGGGAACGGAGAGTCTTAACACTAGATTCTCAGGTTCCCTCGGTCTACCCTGCTATATGCGGGTTACACCGTGAAACTAATATTTTGAGGCTGTCTTGGCGCAGTGGGACAGGTTTTAATTGAAATCGTGATATTGATTGTATGTTTGATTCCCACTCACGACGGAAATGATTAAAGATATTGTAATTTCTTCTCTTAAGAAAAGAGTCCCGAGTCATTTAACAAGTAATGCCTCGAATTCGAGCGGAATGCAGCAAACAAAGTGTCTTGACCTTAGATTGTCTCCTACTGTTATGCGGAAAAAAGAGTGAAAGTCCTTTATTAAATATTTTTTAGTTATTTATACATACATACATTGCTTCACGCTGTATCCCGCATACAGGAGGGTAAGCCGTGGGAACCTACTTTTAAGACACTCCGTTCCCCACTTTCCGCCGAATTGTGGCATTGCGTGCTGAGTGACGGAACTCAACACCGCGCTTTGTCTTGTTACCAAACCCAAGAAATGAAAAATTCCGTTTCCTGGAATGGGAATCGAACCCACAACCTATCGCGTTTACAGTCGCACTTATTAAATTCCACTTATTATATTAAATGGCACAAACAGAGAATATAGTTATCAACAACCTATACGCTGAACGGAGTGTCTGGACACTAAGTTCACTTTGTCTTATTTGATATTATTTTTTCCTAAATAGACAACTTACCGAATAAATGATGATATAAAAATATAAATTCCATTGTGTTAAATATGAACCTCACTGTATCGGTTTCTATTAGCTAATATTGATTAGACACGTTCAAATACACCACAAAAACGACTTCATATCTAAACTTATATAAACGTACATATATATATATATATATATATATATATATATATATACTAACATATATATATATATATATATATATATATATATATATATATTAACAAGTAAAATTAATTATAATAATTAAAATTTTAATTCAACACGCAATGCCTCAATTCGGCGCAAAGTAGGGAATGGAATTGTTGAAAGAGAATGGAGTGTGTGTTAACACTGGGTTCTCTGGTTCCCTCTGCTACCCTGCTATATGCGGGATACAGCGAAGTTAAAAAATAATAATAAAATGTCAAATTATTACGAATATGTCAAAAACTACTCGTCAGATCTTAACTAAATTTAAATTGGGCTTCATCAGAAGCACTAACTATCATATAACAAAATATTATCAAAATCGGTTCACCCAGTAAACTTTTACGGTAGCACGTATAAAAAACAGCCCAATTGAGAACCTACATTTTTGAAGTCGTTTAATAATTGAGACTATTGTAGCGCAGTGGGACTATGTCTTACAACGCGATTGGTTGCAGGTTTGATTCCTCGGGGAAGTGATTTATATGATTTCATTTCTACGCTCTAGTAAAATAAACCGCAGCACTGAGTTCCGCCAATAACTCAATGTTTCAATTTCGGGCGAAAAATGTAGAGAGGCGTATCTAAACACTGGGATCTCTTTGACTACCCTGCTTTATGAAAAAAAGTGTGAAGCTATTATAATGATTCACGCTGTATGCTCCACAGAGCAGGGTAGGCAGAGGGAACCAGAGAAACTAGTGTTAAGACACTCCGTTCTGTTTTAACATTTATGTTCCCCACTTACCGCTAAATTGAGGCATTGCGTGCGGAGTGGCGCAACCCAACACCGCGCTTTACCATATTAACAGTGCGAGGAAATGAAAATACTAAACATTATTTAATATTTTCATTTCCTGGAGTGGGAATCGAACCCACAATCTGTCGCGTTAACAGTCCTACGCTCGTGCCTTTACGCCACAATAGACCTCAATCCTATTATAATCAATGAATCCTATTATAACGCAAATATATAGTATTATAAATATGATTTGTTCTAATATAACACAATGGAAATTAAATTAATACTGTATGGTGTATTGATAGACTAAGTTAATTGAAAATATACGACTATTATGTCTCTGTACGAGACTTGCAGTCATAACAACCGCGACTTGCTATTTATTTATACTTAGCGTTTTTAATTTGTAAATTTAAATTAATGAAGTGGGTTTGATTCCCACTCAGAAAAATGTTAATAAAAAATAACAATATTTTTCTGAATTTTTAAAGTGTTAATCATAGACTTAGGAGACGAAAAGGTTTAAAAATTTGAACGCAGCAGTCTTAAAACGCAAAAATATTTCATAAATAGCATTCTCTCTCGCCAAATGATTGTTCCTTGAAATAATCTTTGGGTAGCAGAAAGTAAAAATCTATCTACAGAGATGCTAACAATATAAATAAGTTGTAACAAACGTACTCGTATAAGAATTTTGACGCAGCTGTATATAGAACGCATGGCTTAGTGGTCAGAGCGTTTGGACGGTTTCCAAAAGTTGCGGGTTCGAGTCCCGGTGCTTTCATAATTTTTATACGTTTTCTAAATAATAATTTTGTTTAAATTATTTTAATTTCTCCGGTAATACAAAGAGCGGCGTTGAGTTACGCCACTTATACGCATTGTGTCGAATTCGGGAGGAAAGCGAACGGAGTGTCTTAACACTAGGTTCTCTCTCTCTCACTACACTGTTATAAAGGTTAAAGCGTGAAGTTGTTTAAATTAAATATACCTTGAAAGTGAATGCTTTAAAATCTGAGCAGGCATATATTCAATTGTGAGTCAAGAGTGTCCCGTTAGTAAGATAAAGCTTTACCGTTATGCCAAAAAAACTTTTACATCGAAATACAAATTAGTGACAATTTCTTATGTTTTTGGTTATAAACTTACGTATAGCTTTCTTTTATCTTCATATTGATGGGTCTTACGTACATTCATACAAATGCATAAATATAATTTAACAGCAGAACCATTTAAAAGAGAACCATTTAGATGAGAACGGAGTGTATGAATAGTTTTCTCTATATATTCGCAGCATATTGTATAAAATTGGAAAATATTTAATTAATTTAATCTATTATTATTGGTATGTAATGTAGGGTGAAAGCGAGATCCCGTGTACCCTAGTCCCCTCTAGTGTAAGTAGTACTAATTTAAACTTTAAATAATAAATCCCTTGAATATAAGATAAAATAATAATAATAAATTCTTTTAAATATGATGAAATTTCAATCTAAGAAACCTTTTAAAGGCTATCCTGTAAAGTTGTACTTTTGCACTTGTACCAGTGTACGTAGGACCTCTCGACATAACGTGGTCTGTCATCTGTCAAAAGAGTCGAGAACCTCAACACTTTAATTGTCGTTTCATTCTTTGTTACTTATGATATACCTTTGTTTTACCTCATCGAGCCAGATATTATGCGCTAATACGGTCCACGATGACAAACTAGTGTCGAGCCACTCCGTTCTGCACATTCCGACCGAATTCAAAACGTTACGTGTTGATACGTTTATATACGTACTCGCATGAGCATTTCCTTTTTGGGTTTTAAAATTATTTTTTTATATATTAATATTCTTTTTTTTAAAATCTCTGTATTTTTTATTATAATATTGTCACTGTATTTGTTCATTTTAGAGCAAAGGTTAACTCTGAATAAGTGGGCGTTGACGCTGCGCTGCAGATACTAACTTTAACAATAATTGTCAATGTATTATTTATTACTCTCTAATAAGCCTTATTTGTTCCTAATAAATGTTATTTTATTGGCGGAAATCAACACTTAACTTTGACTTTGTTTTAAAACTAAAAAAATATACAATAATTCCTCTGAGTCATCAAGCGATCGAACCTACAACCACTGTGTTAACAATCAAACACTGTCCTACTGAACCACGATGGTTATATTAACATTAATATTTTTTATTATTTTATAAAATACAGAACAAAAAGTTAGACGACCAAGTAAAAGAATTATGAATTCAATTTCACCTTCTATACGCGATTACTGTCTGTAGAAATGGAATTTAAATATTAGTAATTACTAGTGTCGCCAGACGTCGCCGATTCAAGACGGGACGGCTAAAGACGAAATATAACTAAATTGTGCTAGATTTAATAATATAACAGCAGATCTAAATATTTTAAATAAAAAACCGAGACCACACTTCACTCTAAACGCGATGGTTTTGGTTTCGATCCCTACTAATATAATTACTTTATTATGATTTCTTTTTCATTACCCTGTTCTAGTAAGACAAAAATTGGTCAAAACTGGAAAGACATTACCCATGTACCCCGTATATAGCAGGGTAGACAGAGGGAACCCTGTATTAAGAGACTCCGTTCCCCACTTTCGAAATTTGAGTGTTTGAGTGGCGAAACTCAACGCCGCGCTTTGCCTTGTTACCAATCCCAGGAAACTACTAAACTTTTAAATTTCCTGGAGAGGGAATCGAATCCACAAACTGTTGCGTTTACAGTCGCAAGCTTGTGCCTCTGCGCCATGACAGAGGTTACTGATAAGACCTTGTCATAAATTCAGTCGAAAAGTAAATACTTACTGGGTTCTATGCCTACTCTGTCATGGGAAAAAACGTAAAACTGCTTTTTCATTATAAATATGTAATAATGCCTAAAATTAGATTCAAACCCACAACCAAATGCCTAAAAAATACGCCACGATATCGTCAAAATATTAGCAAAATTTCAATATTTAACTTTTTTTTCCAAATTGTTACATACAATTTGACAACAAAAAAATTAAATAATAAAAAAAGTATTGAAAAAGAAAGTTCCATAATATACAGAACACCTGGCAACATTAGCTTTTACCGTTAACTTTATTTGCTTTTAGTACTTCGACAAAATTTGAGTTTTACGTACTATTCTTATATACCTAACTTGATATAACTAAGGGCAATGTCCTTGAAATTCAAGATTTAAGAATAATTTCTTTAGAAAGTTTATCTTATAAAATACCTTTAGTGCAAATGCAACGTATCACGTGTTGGAGTAATTATTTTTGTTTGTTCTTAGTTAATTATTTTTTTGCACATTTTTTGTGTCTTCACGCTATATCCCGCATATAGCAGGGTAAATAGATGGTACCTGAGAACCTAGTGTTAAGACACTCCGTTCTCACAACAATTCCGTTCCCCACTTTCCGCCAGTATGAGGCATTGCGTGCTGAGTGGCGAAACTCGACGCCGCGCTTTGCCTTATTACCAGACCCAGGGTATTAAAATACTAAATATTATTTAGAATTTTTCATTTCCTGGATTGGGAATCGAATCCACAACTTATCTCGTTGACAGTCGCACGCTTGTGCCTCTGTGCCACGACAGGCGACATTTTTGCATATAAGGTAAACAAAGAAAACCTAATGTCTATACATTCTGTTCTCCACTTTCCATCTGACACAGAGAGATTGCATATTGAGTGGGAGAGTTCAACGCCGCGTTAACCAGGTAGAAGAAATTCATATACTTTACGTTTTTAACTATAATTTCTCCAAGAGTGAATCAAACTCACTATCAACAAATGTAAAATAAGATACTTCCACTGCGCAATATTGGCGGCGTTAAGCATATTAAGGTCTTACCAGACTAAGAAAAATGAAATATATTTAATATAATCATTCTTCCGAGAAGGAATCGAACCCATGACCTGTAGTTAACACTAGGTTTACAATGAAATAATAACTCTAACATAAAATAGCACAGAAATTATATATCATTTATTGCTATGTAAATATTATCTAATAAAATAATCCTACGAGAATAAGCCTAATATTTACACAAAGACCTTGTTTACGCCTTAGTTGTAATCTAATGAAGATAATCATTAATTGACGATCATCGTTTTTTATTAAGTTATTTTAAGAGCTTCACGCTTTATCCCGTATATCAGGGTAGACAGAGAGAACCTCAAGATATTCCGTTCTACACTTTCCCATTGAATTCGAAACATTACGTGTTGAGTGACTCTAAAAATGGTAATAATTTAACGTAACCATTCCTTCGAGCGGGAATCGAACCCACAGAAAATGTGCCAAAGAGAATAATAAGGCTTAAGCTGAAGTAAATACACTATCTTGTATATGTCTTATTTCTAAACTGAGGTAATAAAGCTAACCACTAACTAGCAATTACATTCTCTCTTATTGAATTCAATTAATTAGTGTCCCCGTTGACGCGTTAACAACACGTCTTTAGCAATGTATATAAACATGGATGTCAAACCATGGTAGTGTGTGTAACATTTATTTTATTAATTTAATATACTTTTTATGCATTATTTAAAAATATATTAATACTCTGCACTCCTTCTCTATATAAACTATAAGTGTACCAAATTTCATGCTCCTCCGTCCGCGTAATTTTCATAAAAAGGAGTACAAAGTATAATCTATATATGATTATATATAGATCAATGAAAGTAATATTTTAATAGAAATTAAAACGTTTTTCAGAGTGGTGATCGAACCCAAAACCAATCGCGTTTAAAGTCAGATATTCACCACTGAGCCATGATGACTTTAACTTATGTTATATAAATACGAAAACACTAGACATAGAACAATAATAAAATTTTCGAAGAAGCAAATCTTCTTCAAGAAAATGCACTAAAGTGTGAAACCATTACCAATAATTCAAAAACTAATCGTCAGATCTTAAGTAAATTTAAATGAAACCTTATTAGAAGCATTAGCTTATTATATAAAAAAGAAAGAATAATTTAAAAAATTGGTTCATCCAATAAAAAGTTATAAAAAGCAATTGAATGGAAGATCTACTCCTTTTTTTGATGTCAGTTAAACACACAATTGTACGTCAACTGACCATTGTCTAAGAATGTGTTTGAGTCAATATTTTATTACTCGTGGGATTAAGATAGTACTATGGCACTTTTAGTTATACAATAATATTGCTTTACAGTTCGTTTTTGTACTGCTATTATAAAATTGTCAATTTATATATTTTTTTTCTCAGCATCACGCTTTGTATGTTACATACAAATATACATAGCTTCACGCTGTATCACACATATAGCAGGGTAGGCAGATTGAACCTAGTATTAAGACATTCCGTTCCCCATTTTCCGCCGCATCGAGGCATTGCCTGCTGAGTGGCGGAACTCAATAACGCCCTTTGCCTTGCTACCACACCCAGGAAATGAAAAATTCCATTTCCTGGAGTTGGAATCGAACCCACAACCTGTCTGCGCCACGACACTCGTGCCTCAATTGGGCGGAAAGTGGGGAACGGAGTGTCTTAACACTAGGTTCTGAGGTTCCCTCTACCTACCGTGCTATACGCGGGACACAGTGTGAGGCATAAAAAAATCTAACTTAATTAATAAAAAAATCTATATTTTGAAAGAAAAAAAAGCATCGAATACACACCCAACTCCTCGCTGGTCACCAATTTAGATGCAATTGAACGCATCGCGATGAAAGACGTACCGTTGAATATCTCCACGAGGGGCGCTGTAAAATAAACAGGGAACTAATAAAACGTTTTATGGCTACTGGAAGCTTCTCGTCTCAGTCTTCAAGAAAATGTAGAGTGCATTCTCTTTTTAGATTAAAACCTATTTTCTTTATGCATGGACGGATGGACAATTATTTGATGATGTTATTCATCTTCAAAAACCGAATATACAGATAAAACTTAAGCTTGAAAAATATGCAAAATTATGCATTTTCTATTTATCAACTTATTCACGCTTGATCCCGTGGCAATATATAGAATACTTCGAATACGGTTGATATTGACTGGACTTATTCATATTATTTCAGTACTTTCAGGTTTAATTAAAAGGTATGTGATAAAATCATATTTATCGAAATGAAAATTGTCTATTTCAATGTTAATATAATTCGAATTGTAGTTTATTATATAATTGAAATTCGTATATAATTTTTTTTTTCTTTTTTATTATTTTTTTTTTTTATGGATAACTGATGGCAAACGAGCAGAAGGACCACCTGATGGTAAGTGGTTACCTCTCGTTCATGAACATCTACAACACCAGAGGCAAGTTGTAGATGCGTTGCCAGCCCAGAGGATACAGATGGAAGGGGGAGGACAATGTAGAAGTCCGCCATCGGAACCACTACATTTTGGGGGAAAGGATGGGTGGGATAGGGAGAACCTGGCTTACATGCCATCGAACCGAACACATCATAAGATATTTGGCGGTTCGTCTTTGACACATGATAGTGGTCGCGAGCCGTACGAGGACGAACCTCCTACCACCAAAAAATAATTAATGTTATTGTATTATTTATGCTCAAAATTATTTGTAATTATTGATTGGTATTATTGTTATTGGAACATATAAGCAATAGCATGGGCTTATATCAGAGGTTCCCAAACTTTCATTTTTATTACAGGGCGAGAAAATAAAAATATGTTAAATATAATCATTCCCGCAAGAGGAAATTGAACCCACAACCTTCCAGTTTACAGTTAAACGCTGTACCACTGCGTTACGATGGCCTCTATGAAAGTATAAGCTATCGTGACTATTCATAATATAAATTAAATACCTATGTATATTTCAGTAGTAGTGGTTGCAAAAGCGAAGATAAACGAAGCCAATATCTTGCTGGTACAAGAAATGATGCCAACAACTGTATCGTCCAGTTTCATGAAATCACTGAATATGCTGATGGAGAACAACGTGCCTGAGAAATAGGATAATTATATATATATAAATAAATTATAAATTTTAATAGCGATATTTTTTTTTTAACTTCACGCTGTATCCCGCATATAACAGGGTAGGCAGAGGCAACCAGAGAACCTAGTGTTAAGACACTCCATTCTCTTTCAACAATTCCGTCCCCCACTTTCCGCCGAATTGAGGCATTGCGTGTTGAGTGGTGGAACTCAACGCCGCGCTTTGCCTTGTTACCAAACCCAAGAAATGAAAATACTAAATTTTACATTTCCTGGAGTGGGAATCGAAACCACAACCTGTCGCGTTCCCTCTGCCTACCCTGCTATATGCGTGTTACAGTGCGGTTATATATATATATATATATATATATATATATATATATATATATATATATATATATATATATATATATATATATAAAGTTACTTACCAACTAAATTAGTAATGATGCTATACGTGCAGAACATACTGAACTGTACTTCATCCCAATTGAATCTATACCGCATGAACAGGTACAGCACGTTCATCTCACCTGCCAATATTCGAGACCAAAGTTAAATTATTGTTGTAATAAATTATATTAAACTTATTTAATATGTATTTAAAATGACTTGTTATTTACTTAAAAATATTTATCCAAAAATGATTTATTTTTTTTCGGAATAAAATATAAGTGTATAATATAGATGCTTAAAGAATAGATAGACTGAAAATTACAAATAATTTAAAATTATTTTTCTTATACTACTTATGGGAATCGAACCCAGAACCTTCGCAGTAAAGAATTTATGATTATATTGCAAAATTTAAAAACTATATATTCACCAAGTGCATTTTACAAACAACATTGGTCCTGTCATTCTGGTCGTCTGAAAGGTCGTCCGGTTGGTTTTATGAAAATATTGTATTATCATCGAATTCGGACACGTGTGACGATTTTGCAAGCAAATTAGACGACAAGAAATGGGTTAATGTCGCATTGCAATATTTTCTTACATTTATAAATAGATAGACAGAGATAAAGAATCGTGTAATAAATATTATAAAGAATAAAAAACCCGACTGAACCAATTCTTCAAATTTAGGAAGCAAACACAAATAAAGTAAGCTTTAAAAGCTAGTTATGTGTTATATATTTTAAATGTACTAATCCTTTCATTTGGTACACACACACGGTACCCATCAATGATTTTTTGTTTTTATTCATAACATAACTCCCTCTAAAAGGCGCCATATTGAATAGTGGCGCCATAGTGACGTCACATATCTAGGAACACTCGTAGTATGAATACCTATCTCACGTCACCTTAATTATATAAATAAAAAATATTACAAACATACATGACACGCGCGAAAAACATAACCCTCCTATGACAGTCGGCTAAAAATAGTAACTATTAGGTATATTTAATGAATGTAATACTAAAGCAAGTCTAGCGGACAGTCAAAAACGGAGTGTCTTAACACTACGTTCTCTCTGACATCTTGTTCAGCTAGAAAAAGCGTGAAACGGTAAAATAAGTCTGATAACATGAAGTTGATAACAAGATAATGAAGAAATTACTCAAATGAGTTAATGACACAACGTTAAAAATAACCGTTATACGGGAAAGGAAGTCGTAACACTTATGACCTTATCCTTATCCTAATAACGATAAGTGGTTCAAAACAGAATACTCAAGTTTCAGGACGTCCCGGTAACATTAGCGACTAGTGTAGGTAGAATTTACAACTGAACTTAATTTAAATTAATATTTTTTTCTTTACAAAATTAGATAAACGTTTTTAATTCATGTGGGGAGCGGAAATCTTTAAGGGAACGGTGTGTCTTAGCTCTCTGAGTTCTCAGAGGAGGAGTGAGGTACTCAAAGTCCCTCTGTCTACCCTGCTATGTGCGAGGTACAGCGCGAAGCTATAAAAAAGTTTACATCTAACTAAACAAATATCTAAATAAGTATATAAGCCAAAGCGCGGCATTGAGTTCCGCCACTCGTCACGCAATGCCTCCATTCGGCGGAAAGTGGGGAACGGAATTGTTGTAAGAGAACGGATTGTCTTAAAACTAGGTTCTCAGGTTCCCTCTGCCTACCCCGCTATATGCGGGATACAGCGTGAAGATAAAAAAAATCTATCTAACTATACATAGAGGGCCCACCGACCCGTAAAAAAAGCGTTGCCTTAGAAACGTGTATGTGTTTCATATTATACAAAAGTGTATATCTATTGAATTATTATGAAAAATATTATACAACTTACGAGCAAAACTACTAACTGACCATAGAAAGCTGAAATTTACTAAGCCATTCTGCTTGGGGAGTATAGGGGAAAACTGAGAGAGTTTTTCTAGAAAATTCTACATCACACATTGCTTAAAACAGGCGCTCCGACTAGAAGGCCCGCTTCTCTAAAGAGACATACAGAGATATTAAGGGGAAGCGTAAAATTTTCTTTTTTTATTATGAAAATGATCGAATTTAAATTTATTTAATTCTATTATAATAAATCTTTTTAAAATGAGCATTTTTTTCTAAATATTAAAAAATAAGAGGCATGAAAATATGATATATAAATAGGGGAACATCAACAAAATAAAGGTTGGAAAACCCTGGCTTAAAACGCGCTTAAAGAAGATCATGGTCTTTTTTCGAAAAGATAGTGTAGCAGCAAAAAATATAATATAATTATATTTTTGATATACTAAAATGTTAATCACTCACTTAGGAAACGAGAAACATTTTTAGAAAATGAATAAAAATTTTAACACAGCAGGGTTCGAACCCGCGCTTCTTGGATACCGTCAAAATGCTCTGATCACTAAGCCATGCCTTCATACCCAGCTAAATCGAAATTTTTATACGCTTGATACAACTTATTAAGTTCAAAAGTAAATACAATAATAACTTACCATGTAATGGCCCAAAGATGACGCATACGACGACAATCAGCAAGGAGACCCTTAGTCGTCTCCGCCGCGGACCACTCCTGAAGGCCACTGTTAACGTTTCTCTTACATGCCTCGCATCGAAGAAAGAGCACACCCATCCTCGACAGCCTACTGGTTGTTCCTATAAATAATATATATTTAATTTTTAATTTATAAATGTTACTGGAAATCAGTGTAATACGTTATTATATACTCCGGCACTACGACTATATATTTAGAATATCTTAAAGATGTTGGTAACGTATGTAATACTCATTAATATGTAAATATTCTTTTTTAGCTTAACGCTGTGTCCCACACGCAGCAGAGTAGGCAGAGAGAACCAGAGAACCTAGTGCTAAGACACTCCGTTCTCTTTTAACATTTCCGTTCCCCACTTTCCATCGAATTGAGGCATTGCGTGCTGAGTGGCGGAACTGAACGCCTTGTTACCGTGGAAATGAAAATACTAAATATTATTTAATATTTACATTTCTTGGTGAGGGAATCGAACCCACAACCTCTCGCGCTTACAGTCACACGCTAGTGCCTCTGCGCCAGGACAGGCCTCATTATAAATGTAATTATCCATTTTACACTTTACTTAATATCCTTATTATTTACAACTCCTATAAATTGCATAGCGTAAAAACATAAGAGAGAAATAAATTTTAGATTATAATTTTGTAAATTTATAATCTAAAATATTAAAAATAAGAGTTTTAATATTTTTTAGAAAACTAAAAATACTACATCATGCATTCTACAAAACACAGAACGATAATGTTATTAATACATTTTGCATATAAGTTAAAAACTTGTACTTCACGTACTCGTAGAAGAACAAATAAACAATTTCCATGTCTAATAAGCAAATGCTCAAACTCTAGCGTCAGAACTAAACGACAAACCCATATTTGCATTGTATAATTACATTACAATTATAATAGTATGTACGTCCATACTCGACTACAGTGTTATGTAAGTATATAGCAAACTTCACGCATTTTTATCAGTGTAGAGAGAGAGAACCTTGAGACGAGACACTTCGTCCACCGATCCGCCTGTAATGACAGAGTTGAATGGCGGAACTTAACACGCCGCATATCGTTTAACCAGAACGAGGAAATTAATAAAATTAAAATATAATCAATCATTCCCGAATAGGAATCGAATTCACAATCATCGTGCTTAGCGTCAGGCGCTGTCCCGCTGCACTGCTATGACTTAACAATATAACAAATTAGTTTAAAAAACAAACTGAAGCGAATACGTTTTAAATTGTTAACATGTCCTAATCATCTTGCCAATCATATGATTTTTTTAACTTCACGCTGTCATATAGCAGGGTAGGCAGAGAACCAAGGAACCTAATAGTGTTAAGACACTCCATTCTCTTTGAACAATTCCGTATTCCATATGAAATTCAAGCTATGTTGATATTTTATTGTCATCAGATCCACCCAGTATGCAGAGTTTTAAACAAACCGAATAGTAGATTGTGTTTAATTGGAAAAACAGATAGAGGTGAAGTTATTGAAAACGTTAAAATATGATGCTTATATATATAAGTATATTTTGTTACTAGTGTCCCCCGTTGACGCGTTAACGCGCGTTGCCTAACAACATTAATATGTCAGTTTATATAAGAATTGTATAAATAATAATGAATTTGAAAACCACAGTGAAACAGTAGTGTTTTATGTAACATTTGTTGTATTCATTTAACATATTTTGTATGCATTATTTTAAAAATATATTATCATTCTACAATCCTTTGCTATATAAACTATAAGTGTACCGAGATTCATGCTCCTCTGTCCTCGTAATTTCGTAAAAATGGGTACAATTTTGCTCCACTGGGCTTATGCACTTTGGAATTAATTACTCAACTCTCTTTACTTATATTCTTAAAAACAATTGTGTGTTGTATGACCTTATATTTATACACATGCTCAAATTATTAATATTTAAAAATATACAAAGCATAGTTACTTTGGGTATTTTTAAAATATTAATAATCTCTTATGGTGATATTGGACCTCAAAACCATCGTATTCTGTTACTTATATACATATGCTTACGTCTTAAATGCATCACGACGACAGCTTGGACGGACCGACGTATGTTGACATAAGCCAGTGTATGCCACTTTATTCAAAAGCCACACGCATAGTAGTGCGTATGATTTAAATTTTATTAATTTACCATGTTTCTAAAGCATTAATAAATATAGAATTTTGCGTATACATTTAATAAGTTTATATGGAGATATAAACTTTTTTTTTTTTTTTTATAGAAAGGACAAGGCAAACGAGCGTTCGGGTCACCTGATGGTAAGTGATCCCCGCCGCCCACGGCCCCGTGTAACACCAGAGGAGCTACAGCTAAACTTATTAAATGTATGCCAAATTTCATACAACCCTTTCCAGTCCTGTAAAATAGTACAAATATAATGAAGATGATACATAATAATATAATATCTTTCAATTAGCAATATGAGAAGGGACCGATGTCGTGGTTTTTTTTAAATCTACTAATATTATAAGCATACATACATACGCCTGTCGTGGCGCAGAGGCACAAGCGTGCGACTGTAAACGCGACAGGTTGTGGGTTCAATTCCCACTCCAGGAAATGTAAAATTTAGTATTTTCATTTCTTGGATTTGGTAACAAGGCAAAGTGCGGGGTGGAGTTCCGCCACTCAACAGGCAATGCCTCAATTCAGCGGAAAGTGGGGAACGGAATTGTTGAAATAGAATGGAGTGTCTTAACATTAGGTTCTCTGGTTCCCTCTGCCTACCCTTCTATATGCGGGATTCAGCGTGAAATTAAAAAAAAAATATTCATACATAGCTTCACGCTGTATCCCACATATTAGGATTACCCGCAGTGTAGACCGAGGGAACCTAGTATTAAAACACTCCGTTCCCCTCTGCGCCACGACAGGCATTTAATTGGCGACTAATACTATAAAAAAGTTTCTAAACGAAATTGAATTATACGTACGACTAGCTGTTGGTTCAATTCCAACTTGGGGAAATGGTTATATTTAAATGATTTTCTTAACCCTGTTATAGTAAAACAAAGCGTGGCGTGGGCCACTAGTTAAGCAAAGTTATAATTTTGGACGAAAAACAGGAAATGGAGTGTCTCGACTTGTCTAGAGAATCTATCCCTCACTACCCTGCTACTCTGTAAAAAGCATGAAGCTGAAGTATAATAATGATTGGTAATGTTTTTATATAGAATTTATTAACCGTTTTATTTATTAACCGATGCACTTGAATGTTTTTTTTCCTTAATTAACTTTTTTATTGTTAATATAACAACAAAAAAAAAAAATTGTCAAAATATGCCTTAGTAGCTTTAGGTTTCCCATCAGAAATAACTAATTTAAATTATTTGCATTATCTCAGTAGCGAAGCCCTGCTTGAAGACAAATTTTCAAGGACTCCACGTCAGAGCCCTCGAGTGCAAAAGGTTAAGAATTACAACTGAAGCAAAAACATATCAAGGAAACACTAAACTTCTCATCATAGTATAAATATTGATAAAGCAGTAACATTTAACATAAAGTTATTTCCAAGTCAGTTTCATCTATAGAGGCAAACTTCGCCACAGTTAAAAGACATGACTCAATTTGCATTATACTATTACAATTGCGCTTGAATACTATTAGGATGCGACAAAGTTTCATTCACAGATCGCTTTAATGGAGTCGACTCGAAACAGATGCTATGATATGATATATTTGTGGGCATTAATTAATTATTGCAGGTACTAACAATTACTAGTATATTGAGAGTAATATGGAATAAACAAAATTTACTGAATACATATTACATACATACTACATACATACATAGCTTCACGCTGTATCCCGCATATAACAGGGTAGAGGGAACCTAGTGTTAAGACACTCCGTTCCCCACTTTCCGCCGTATTGAGGCATTGCGTGCTGAGTGGCGGAACTCGCGCTTTGCCTTGTTAGCAAACCCAGGCAGGCAGAGTTGGAATTGAACCCACAACCTGTCGCGTGTACAGTCGCACGCTTGTGCCTCTACACCACGACAGGCGTTTAGTATATTATGTGATTATAATTGACGCGTAACACAAAAGTTACGAATTTGAAGTTTATTATGTTTTTTTAATATGGCGTTTTTTGGTCTGGTATAATAAAATCCAGAGCTGGGCTCAGCCTATAAAATTTGTAACATTTTTATTTGGCCTTACGCATAGCAGGGTAGTCAGGGAGAACATAGTGTTCACATTAGACTCCACTTTCCGCCTGAAATCTAAACATTGCGTCTTGAATGGCGGAACCAAACGCCGTGCTTTGTCTAACTAGAACGGAGAAATGAAAATAGTATATATTTGAACACTCTCTGAATGAGAATCGAACCCACAACCACTCGTGATTATGCGTTTACAGTTAAACAATAACCCACTGCGCGACGTTTGCTCATATTTCTAAAATAAGCGGTTATTAAAGAACGTCTAGAATTTGTCTATCTATTGTCTACCGCAAATTGTAAACGCAGCATGGAAATATGTTAATCTTCATTGTCTCATTACAAAATATCTGACGTCGATTTCAAAGAATATGTCTCTGTATTTTAATTTCCACCTAAAATATTATACGTGTGAAAAATTAGCTACGACCTCATAACTGTTACTGTGTTACATCACTCAGTAAAATAAAAACAATTATTACATAACCTATGAACTATGTACATACATATATTACATTAAAACAGATAAAAATCCATTGAAAAATGTCGATTCCAAATCGCCACTATATATCAAATATACGTTGTTGAATGACTTTTGAATCATGATAACAGGCGGTGCAAATCCTGCAAAAAGCGCTATCTATTTTTCATTGAAACCAAAAAATAAATCATTCGTACAACATCCGCGGCAATCGGAATAAATTGACACTCGTATCGCGATAGATCAGTGCCATTACAAATGCAGACACCTATCTGAGCCTCGTGAAAACCACTGATTGCGTTACGATGTTCCCCTTCGTTCGAATTTGCGTTGTGGCACAGAGCAATTTATCACTTAGACGTAGGACCGGGCTCCGACGAATGATGAACGGCCTCAACTGTACCTTAGTCTACCAGTAACCCTACACTTCCGATTAAATTGGCTCCGATACTGTCTCAACTTTGTTTAAGTACTTCTTGTTAGCGCTGCCAACTTTACAAGCTTATATTTTACAAACTTTCCTTTTTATTAGGATACACTTTTTCATTTTGGAAAATGTGTTTGTAGCTATTTGTAATATATTTGTATATATAGTGTCACCACTTGCTATTCGGTTATCCTATATTGTTTTTTTTTTATTTTTATAACAGTACCATAAGTACCATAACACAAAACATACGTTTTTTTACGTTAATACTAAGTACTTTAAGCAATATATAAAATGATCACTTACTCTCTGTCTGTCCTGTGGTATAACCGGATCCTTGAGACGAATATACCCGTAAATTAGGCTCGTTAAATATAAACAGTTGGATATAAGGAAGATGCCGTAGTAGCCAATTTGCTGTAAGAGGATTCCACTCAATGACATCCCAATTGGTATTCCCAAAGACATACACAAATTAGCCACACCTACTCTAAATGTCCTCATTTCTTTCGTCGTAACGTCACCAATATAGCTGAATACACCAACGCAAACTGTGATCCATCCTCCGGTTAGCGACGGAAACAAGTCTGAGAGGGCCGTGACCTCCAAAGGCAATTCATAGAAGAAATATGTGTTCAGTATGAAACTCGTACAACATAACACCTCACCAACTATAGGCAAGAGGATGCACGCTTTTCTCTTCCCTGTTTTATCACTCCACGAACCGACAAAAAGAACTAAAATGCACGGGAATGCGGTCTGAACGATGTTTTTCCACGCTTGTACCGATGCTGTCAATTTTTGCACTTCCGACTCTTCCATCGTATAGTTTTCTGTCTGTCGCCTATTTAACGCTGAACAAACTTCGTCACTGTAACCCAGGTTGACTCGACATGCTTTTTCTAAGTTGAGATTCTGAACGGCTAGCCCAGAAAAAACATTTGACATAATGTAGCAGGCAATTATTGGCTCCACTGTTATATTAGACTTAATTTGCAATAACTTTTGCTTAACACTCATTCGCTTCTTCTTCGTTTCTTTAGCCGTCACCTCCGTCGCTTTCTCAGCTGAAACACTGACTCCATTCATGATTGCTGATTTTATTTTCCTAAGCCAATGAACTCAAAATAAATATAATAAATTGAATGCGACTTGTTGCTCTCATATTGTCGATTTTGGATGTCAAAAAAATCATAGTCTAGATAGAGAGTGTTAGATTTGGTCACGGATCGAATTCCATTTTTTTTCACAGAATACTTAATTCCTTGGGAATTTTAAAGAGTATTTGTGACACCGTTGTGCCGCAACGGTTAGAACAGACTGGATAATCTTCTTGTCTTAAGTAGATTGAACGGATACGCGTTCGAGTGGTTCCATTTAGCAATTTGTTGGCGTAGTGTCGCCTCAGAGCGGCAGTGTTCGCGGCACTGCGTGGACGGGGCGTCACAACCTTGCTCTGTGCAACCGTTTATCCCATTAGAGGAATGCCTGTCATCATTGTAAAATAGTGGGTACGTCTCTGTTATTAGTACACGGTCAAGGTACGCTTTATGTGGGCTGGCGCTATTGATGCTCTGCGAGATAGGTTTCTAATACATCTAATTATATTTTTACATTAAAAATGTACAATATGAAGCCTTTATTTACGATAATTATCAATAACTAACTACCCCGGCATAATACGTACCGCGCCATATTTTTTGCCTTCAATGCTAAGTTTAAATACTCACTGTATTTTTTAATATATTTTAATACAAACCTTCCCCTGACCACATCGAATACATAAAAGAGAATTATCCAATTTGGTGTAGACGTTTGAAAGCTATGCGCACACAAACATTTTGGTGATTCATTTTTATTCATATAGATTTCGTAATTTTCACGCTAAAGACAGAGAGAACCTAGAGATAAGACACTGTTCACTACTGTATGAACAAAATAGAAAAAAATATTACCTTTTATATTAGTCGGTAATAAGAATGCAATTTAATAAAACGGTTTGTGGGAAAAAATCCTCCTCTATTTGTAAATGTAAGTGGTAAGCTGACAGTAATTTGGTTACAAATGTCTGGCCGGAAACGCGGTACATAATTAAAGGGCAGCGGGAAAACATTAGCCGATATAAATGTTTTCCTTTTAGGGCAACGGTCAAATTTATCGACGTCTTCGACTAACTCTTGGCAATGACTCGCTAATTATTCTTTATTTTCATGTCAGCTTTCATATTTTTATCAAGATGAGGTTTTGTTAGAATTCATTCACATTCATAGCCGAATCTTAATTATTTATATATTTTTTATAATCTATAGGGTGTCCCAAAATTAACGCAAGATTTGAATTAAATAGAAAATGCCATTTTTAGTCTTTTAATAGCGAATGAATAATGAATATAATAGCAAATGGCGGCAAAGTCAAATCTTGCGTTAATTTTGGGACATCCTTTATATATTAATACGTGAAGCAAATACTTTGCACCCATTTTTTACGAATATTACGTGGACGGAGGAGTATGAAATTTGGCACACTTATTGTTTATATATAGAAGGAGTTCAGAATGGAAATATTTTTTCAAAATAATGCATACAAAGTATATTAAATTAAGAAAATAAATGTAGCACACACTACCAAGTTTTTGATATCCATGTTTATATAGTGACATATATGTTAGTAAATGCAACGCGTTATTAACGCGTCAACGGGGCACGTAATAGTAATATTATAAAAAGAAAAATCTTTAATATGTTATTTGTAACAGCTAAATGGCATCATGGCACAATGGGATAGCGTCTAAACGTGAGTAATTGTAGGTTTGATTCCCACTTATAGGATTATCATATATTTTCTTCTTAGCTTCTAGAAGTAAAAGCACGGCGTCGAAATCCGCTGTTCAACAAGGAATGTCTCGAATTCAGGAGGAAAGTGGAAAAAACAGTGTCTTAACAGTCTGTATCCGACAAAACAACTTAAAAAGTACACAGTCTAACACTTGGTTCTCAGGTTCCCTCTGTCTACCCTGCTATATGCAGGATACAACTCAACGCCGCACTTTGCCTTGTTACCAAACCCAGGAAATGAAAAGATCCATCCTGGAGTGGGAATCGAACCCACAGCCTGTCGTGTTTACGGTCGCACGCTTGAGCCTCTGCGCCACGACAAGTGTAACAGGTGTAAGGTGTAGTATAACATATAGAAAGAGAAAATGAACATTTTTAATTTCTTATATCTATATCAAATAAAAACAATTCAAAAAATTGCAAAATTAATTATTTTCAGAACAGTCTAAATAATTAAACTAAAAAAAATAACAACAATGAAAAAGGCATACCTCAAGGGCTCGAGCCCTGAACGGTACGGACGATACAATTTTATCTTTTTGATTTATACTGCCATTAAATTGGTATAAAAATCATAGACGCCGCTTTTTGTTTTCATGCAAATGGCTTCATTTTATTGCGTAGATATATGAATGTTATGAATAAATATTTTTATATATGATATGTATTTATGTGGAAACAGTTTAATTTCTCGACGTTCACCCTACGTGAATATATCGGGAACAATAGAATTGCAATGGCTTGTAAATGTGTAATGGTCATTATTTTTCTCCAATATGGAATTGTGGTTTAATTTTAATGCGATAATTGTAAGTTCTCTAAGCAGCTTCAAGTTTTATCCTGCATAGCAGGGTAGGACACGGAAAAAGCATGAGGGCCCCCCGGCATGCATGAAGAGGTTAATGACTGTGGACGAGGCGAAAGATGTATGCAGGACTGTAGCGTTTGACGCTCCATTCTCTCTGACTACCCCGCTAGGGATAAAGCGTGAAGTTAGGTAATCATTAATTTACCATATAAATAAAAAAATTGTAATACTTATTACGGATATAAGTTTTTAAACGGATTTCCATTATGTCGATGGTATCTACAACGTGTTGTACGAATATGTGACAAATATTCGAATCCCAAATGTAATTGCTATTTAATTAAAACCTGATTTATATTCAATGAAACATTTTGAATTTTAAAATATTTCAATAAATTACTATAATACGGAATAAATTGCATATTTTATGATTAAAAATATGTTAAGTTATTTAATCGAATTTCTGTCAACTTTAATCTCTATATATGGTACTAAACGCTTGCGTTGCTACTTGCGACAACATTCAGCGAAAAATGAAATTTGGCATTTAGGTTCCTTCCTAGGTATTTTGAGAATCGTAGGGGAGCAGTAAGAGAGGATTCCACTAAATATCTATATGAACCTGTCGTAGCCCAGGGGCACAAGCGTGCGACTGTAAACGCGACAGGTTGTGGGTCCAGGATATGAAAGTATTAAATAAAATTTAGTATTCTCATTTCCTCACTCTGGTAACAAGGCAAAGCGCGGCGTTGAGTTCCGCTAATTCACACACAATGCCTCAATTCGGCGGAAAGGAAGTGGGAACCACGTAAACCCCGTCCAGGATCCCCGACACCACAAGCCCCTCGAATGGCTTACAAACAACTGCAACTCAATGTCTTATAATTTGAAATGACTGTTCGTAGATATAGTCTTTGGGTAGAAAAAATTGTAAAAATCTCTCTACAGGGATGGTAACAACAAAAGTAAACGAAAACGTATAATTTTTTTCAAACTAAAATAAATAATAAAATTTTTCAAAGGCATAAAATTTTTGACGTAACTGTATAAAAACGCATGGTTTAGTGGTTAGATCGCTTGAGCGATTTCTAAAAGGCGCGGATCCGAGTCCATCTGCGTTGTCTAAACATATTTTTCGTTTTCTAAGTGTGTGATTAGCACTTTAAACTGTCAAATTGGTTTTATTTTTCAGGTAGTCCCCAAATTCACAAATACCGAAGGAACCCACAAACCCTAAGTACAGCAGCACATTAGCACTCACAACCCTAAGCACAGCAGCACTTCTCTTACTGCTTACGTACTATCTCATCTCCTTACGATTTTCATTTTCCATCAATTTTAGAACAACAGTCATAAACTTAACTCTAGTCTGTCCTTCGAAAAAGACATGAAAAAAAAAGTGGCAGCTTCACGCTTAAACCCGAATAGCGGGGAAATCAGTTACAAGCTAATCTCAAAACACTCTATTCGCCATTTCCCCATATGTATTCGAGACGTTGTATATTAGGTGACGGAACTCAACGCCGTACCTTGTCTTTCCAAAACAAAATAAAAATAAATTTCAAATATATCTTTATTCATTGCCACAAACGGGAATCGAACTCACAATCAATCGCGCTTACAGTCACGATCGCCTCACATAATCATATCAAAACAGCATAAAATACTAAAAACATATAAAAAACAAAATAAACACAAAGTAATAATAAAATCTAAATATTGCATTATAGTAAGTCATTTCTCGTCTACTTCATCTCATAATTTATTCATATGAAATATGCATAAGGAATTATTGCATAAAGTTCGATGAGCTAGCGCAGTGCTCATTCAGCGCACTTAATATTCTTAAACCCAATGAAAATCGTCTGGAAATTATTGAAGGATTTGATAGAAACGATAAAAACTTGAATTCATTATTGCCAGTGTATGGCTTAAACTCTTAAAGTATTTGATTTTTTTTCAGCTTTACGATATTCTCTCTGACATTCTGTATAACAAGGTCTTCTAAAAACACTCCGTTCTCCACTATCCACTTGATTTTTTTTTTCTTTTATAGATAACGGATGGCAAACGAGCAGAAGGACCACCTGATGGTAACCTGGTGGTAATCTTCGTCCATGGACATCTACAACACCAGAGATGTTGTAGATGCGTTGCCGACCTAGAGGATACATATGCAAGGAGGGGACAATATAGTACTCCGCTATCGGAACCACCACATTTAGGGGAAAGTGTGGGTGGGAAAGGGAAAAGCTAGTAGTGAGTTCCGCCTTAAGAGGCTTTGTCATGTTTGTTGTTATTTTTTTATTAAATTTTTAATACTAATTTATAAAAAAAGAATTGGTTTTTTTTCCCAAACATCCAATTTTATATAAATTAACTAAACAGTTAATTACTACTGTCGTTCCAATCTATCGCCATCTAATAACACCCATAGGACACACGTAGGAGCGTTTAAACACAGCCAATTGAGTTCATTTAGTTACCGCCAACTTTTGTGGCATCTCCCACTAAATCGTTAGAACGTGATCCCTGCTTTATTAGCCTTATCTGTTTATCTACGACATGTTATTTTTACGACACTTTCTGTAACTACTTAACCAGATAATATTAAATTAAATATCCTATCAATTTCTAACTATTACATACATAGATACATATATAGCTTCACACTGTATCCCGCATATAGCAGGGTAGGCAGAGGGAACCTAGTGCTAAGACACTCCGTTCCTCACTTCCCACCGAATTGAGGCATTGCGTGCTGAGTGGCGGAACTTAACGCCGCACTTTGCTTTTTTGTTAGTTCTAACTATTATATATACATATATGCTTTTTGCCTCTACGAAGGGTGATTTATTATCGATTTCAAAAACAGGATCAATTTTTTGTAATATTATAATATAACTTGTTTTTAATTTAAAAACCTTAGTGGTAATCAAACTTGCCAGCTCTTACTTAAAGGTCCCTATTCCCTAAGCACTAAACTACCGTACCACTAACTTTTCATAAATATTATAACAAATACATAAGAAAAACCCATACATTTATTTAATTAAACCATGTAATAAATAACGCCAAATCACTAACAAACAGTAAACGCAATATAATTTCCAAGGTAATAAATAAGCTAAGAGGTATTGCTATTAATTTCTTCACAGGCGCTCATTCCGATGCTTAACCGCCCGTAATAATTCTATAACCTGCAATTAATTGGGTAGTTGAGTGCTCAAGTGTTCTCGACGAGCAAGTACATGTCTAGGGGTACGGAAGGACCATTTATTTGCCTAGTGGGCCAAAAAAATAATGTTTAACATATATTATGTCAACATTTTAATCTTTCAAATAAAACGGTAGTATCCAATTCTTTACAATATAATAATTTTATAAAGTACTGAGTTACAGGGAAAGTTTCTTTTATATTAAACTCATACATACATACATAGCTTCACGCTGTATCCCGCATATAGCAGGGTAGGCAGAGGGAACCTAGTGTTAAGACACTCCGTTCCCAACTTTCCGCCGAATTGAGGCATTGTGTGCTGAGTGGCGGAACTCAACGCCATACTTTGCTTTTGTTATCAAACTCAGGAAATGAAAAATTCTATTTCCTGGTGTGAGAATCGAACCCACAACCTGTCGCGTTTACAGTAGCACGCTTGTGCCTCTACGCCACGACAGGTGTTAATTTATATTAAACTCACAAAAGAATATTGTCATCGTGGCGCAGCGAGACACTGTTTGACTGTAAGTACAGGTTATGGGTTAGATCCCCACTTGGAGGATTATATTTAATTATTTTCATTTCTTTGCTATTATAAAATAAAGCACGTTGTTATATTTCCTCACTCAACGCGCAATGTATTCACATGGAAAACAGATAAGAAAAAGGATGAAATTGACGATATCACTACTTTATATTTCTTTACTTTTACTTTATATTCAAGGTATTTTTTTTTAATCATAATTTCAACTCAAAAAAATCAAATCTCTTATCCGCCATGGATTTTATACGATTAAGATTATAACAAGAAACGAAAACAGACAAGTAAAACGCACTCAAAACTAAAAATTATTACACATAACTTAAAAACGATTTGTCCAACCTCACCTAAATTTAAACTGGGCCATATCAGAAACACTAGCTATCAATTAAAAAAACAATCATCAAAATTTATTTTTTTTTTAACTTCACGCTGTATCCCGCATATACCTCTATATATAAGACACTCCATTCTCTTTCAACATTTCCGTTCCCCACTTTCCGCCAAATTGCGTGTTGTGTGGCGGAACTCAACGCCGCGCTTTGCTTTGTTACCAAACCCAATAAATGAAAATACTAAATTTTACATTTCCTGGAGCGGGAATCGAACCCACAACTGTCGCGTTTACAGTCGAAATTTGTCAATCCATTAAAAAGCTATGCAGTATCATAAATAAAAAAAATGCAGTAGATAACCTCTTTTTTTTAAACTCGGTTAATAAAATGAGGGACATTTGACAATGCATCGCAGTGATCGTTGTACAAAGTCCACATCGTAAAGCACGTTTACGGTCTAGCAAATTGAAGTAGCTGCCCTTCGGTCGACGCTTAATAGACTCTCATACAGTTTTACTGTATTGAACAATTAACAGACTATGTAAACACTTTCTTAACTGGTGGCGGTATAAAGTTTAAAATAAGGTAATTTTATATAATGATAACATTAGGTGTTGTAGTGGAATTGAGTGGTTTAACAGGATATTTACAAATTATAATATTTAACGCTTGTCGTTTCAGTTCCTGGGTTTGGTAACAAGGCAAAGCGCGGCGTTGAGTCCCGCCACTTAGCACGCAATGCCTCAATTCGGCGGAAAGTGGGGAACGGAGTGTCTTAACACTAGGTTCCCTCTGCCTACCCTGCTATGAATATGCGGGATACAGCGTTAAGCTGTGTAATTTTATATAATGATAACATTAGGTGTTAAAATGTAATTGAGCGGTGTAACAAGATATTTACTATAATATTTTTGAAGTTTTAAAGCATTTATCACACACTTAGGAAACGAAAATCATATTTAGAAAACGTATAAAAATTTGATCGCATCGGAACTCAAATCCGCGTCTCTTCGAAACCGTCCAAGTGCTCTGACCACTAAGCCATGCGTTCTATAACCGGTTGCGTCGAATGCCGGCCATTGTGTTTTTTCACTAAACTCTCTCTGAATGACTTATCTTTTAAAAAACTGAAAATGACATTCAAACCCATAGCTAATATACATCCATAAATGGTATTTTTAATTTATTACGATTTCACCTGAAAATGATTTTTTTCTTTGATTTTTTGCATATATGACTATTATTCACGCTATAAATAAATCAATCCTAATTCCTATTAATATTAAAAAAACAACAAATTTTACAAGTATTAAGATAACGCAGAGGCACAAACGAGCCACTGTACACGAGACAGGTTGTGGGTTCGATTCCCACTCCAGGAAACGTAAATTTAGTAATTTCATTTCCTGGGTTTGGTAACAAGGCAAAGCGCGGCGTTGAGTTCCGCCACTCAGCACGCAATGCCTAAATTCGGCGGAAAGTGGGGAACGGAGCGTCTTAACACTAGGTTCCCTCTGCCTACCCTGCTATATGCAGGATACAGCGTGAAGCTATGTATGTATGTAAGTATTAAGATTTATCAATATATTCACGCATTTACGTACATATAATTATATAATACCCATAATGGTGATCGTCCATCACCGGAATCGGATCGTAAAGCATGTTTATGTGCTACGAAATTGAGATTGCTTCCCTTCTCTGCGTACACGTTTGTACAGCTTGCCTGTATTAAACAATCAATGTACGTTCACGTTGACTTTGTTGATGAAACCACGACAATTTTATCATAATCTGTTAAGCTTTTAAATATAACGTGGTAATTCGTGTATGCATTTTGATTCGACTTAAGAAAAGAAGTAGGTTGTGAATTTGACTGTGTTATGTTTTACCGTATATCTTTTCACAGGTTTTTTTTTTTATGGATAACGGATGGCAAACGAGCAGAAGGACCACCTGATGGTAAGTGGATACCTTCGCCCATGAACATCTACAACACCAGAGATGTTGTAGATGCGTTGCCGACCGACGAGGATACAGACGGAAGAGGAGGACAATGTAGTAGTCCGTTCTCGGAACCACCACATTTTGGGGAAGAGATGGGTGGGAAAGGGAAAAACCTGGCTTATATGCCATCGAACCGGAACACATCATAAGATATTTGGCGGTTCGTCTTTGACATGATAGTGGTCGCGAGCCAGACGGAAAACAGGTGAACGAATTTTGATGATTTTTTTTATATTATAGCTAGTGTGCCTGATGTGGTCCCGTTTAAATTAAGTTAAAATCGGACGAGTAGTTGTTGAGTTATTCATAATAATTGTACTTTTTAATCATTTTTTAGAGAACAGTTTTTTTTGTTAAAATGTTAATTATTTTCTGTACCTACTATAATTGCATCGATAGTAGCAGAAAAGAGCTTGGACAATGGAGGCAATTACGCATACTAACGGGGCTTTTAAAATATTTATAACTAACATTTAGTTATAAAAATAGCAAATAAATACAAATAAAAAATACATTTCCAATTAAATTAAAATATAACCAAGTGTTAACGTCCCAAAAAAGAACAAAGTTCATCATTTTTTTTTTAGATATATTATTTTGTAATAAAAACAAATATTAATAAAAAAATGTTTCAACATATAACATTCATTTAAAATTAAAAGTTTACATCCACATGTAAGTTAAACAATAATCGATTAAACATTTCTTAACACTAACTTCTCAGGCTCCCTCTGCCTACCCTGTTATGCACGGAATACAGCATGAAGAAAAAAAGTCACTGAAACTAACACGCAAGAAATCAGAATTATATTACACATCTACACATATAAAACTTCTTTTGTGGCGCAGAGACACAAACGTGCGACTGTAAACACGACAGGTTGTGGGTTCGATTCTCACGGAAATGGAGTTTTTCATTTTCCTGGGTTTGATAACAAGGCAAAGCGCGGCGTTGTGTTTCGCCACTCAGCACGCAATGCCCCAATTCGGCGGAAAGTGGGGAACAGAGTGTCTTAACACTAGGTTCCCTCTGCCTACCCTGCTATATGCGGGATACAGCGTGAAGCTATGTATGTATGTATGTAAAGAAAACATATAAAACGTAGGTATGAACAAGGCTACAGGCAACAGCTAACAAAAGCTGAGCCATATAATAGTTTTCTAGTCAAAGCGCCGTACAGCTCTTAATACGCTTTAGGGGCTGTTTAGTATCCACTTTAATTTTAACGACATTTTAGCAAACAATTAAATGATTAAATAGATTTTCGCTTGGGTATTTAAAATAATTTAATGTAATTAATATTGTTATTGTTACCATTGTGGCGTAGTGGGTCAGAATCTGATTGTAAAGGACGTGTTGTAGGTTCGATCCTCACTCGGTGAAATTTAAAGGTGAGACCTATGTTGGATTTCACTACCTAATTTACAATATCTTGTCTAGGCGGAAGTGGAGATTAGAATGTTTTATCATTTGACTATGTTCTTTCTCTAAGTCTACCAATATATGCTGATATTGAAAAAAGCAAAATAAACATATTAACATTAAGATATTTGGCCGATTTTCATTTATATAGATATTATTATTACATTTTAGTTAAGTCAAGATATATTAATAATTTACATTAAACAATCATATTTTAAATGGTTAAAAATGAGAAACGCCATAACTTATTGAAGTTAGATTCTCTATGATTGTAAAAATCTCTCGTTCATTTTTAACATAAAAATACTGTATTCCATTTATTTGAGAGTACTATATTAAGCTTAAGCCTGAAAAAATTAAACAAGCACGAACAAAATTATGTTTTTACGCTTTATTTATTTATAAATTTTAAGATTATCCTACCGAACTTGGCACCTATGAAGTATAACTTCCATTACTTTATCAGCGAAGTTTACGGTCACACAATTTTATATGGAACTTGACTACCATTTTCGCATTTATATTTTTAATAGGATTCTATACTACATATGTAGGTATAGATACATACTAGGTATATGAGATGTTAAATCTGGTAAACCAAGCAATTTCACTACATTGTCCTTTAAATTGAATCTGTATGGACATTGCATCTATTATAACAGCTTGACGGAATATTTGACGTTAGTTATATTGTACTTCAAGCTCAGGCCTTTGTTACTTCGTTTTCATATTAAATTGAAAATATTTTTAGCTTTCTATTTAGCCTTTTCCTTCAGTATTTTAATTTATAACACGTCTCTCCTTTCATTAATCATAAATGGTATGTGGGTTCGATTTTTAATCGGAGGATATATTTTAACACGGTTTTAATGACGGATAGAAAATCAGAGCAAATGTAATCATTCATTTGAATTTAATTTCCATCAAACCTAAAAACACCATTTACAGAGAAACCATGACCACCTGAACTACGGAGACTTCAAAAAACTTTCCTTTATGTTTGTTTGTTCGTTTAACTTCACGCTGTATCACGCACATAACAGGATAGGAAGGGAGGAGCCAGAGAGCTTAGTATAAAGACACTCCGTTCTCTTTTAACACTTCCGTTCCCCACTTTGTTTCCCTTATAGTAAAAGTATATTGAAATTTATATTATTACAATCCCTGTATTTTGTATACAACTTAATTAAAACTGGGCAGTCCGCATGTGTCGCAAATTCGACAGCTGAAGTAAATAAGTTCGCGTGATGAGTCGAGTTTTGGAAAATATCCATTACGGTTGGACGCTTCCGTCCTCGATACAATTGTTCAACGTTGTATTGTTTTGCTTCTAAATGAACAAATTATTTATTGGTTTTGTTATTTTGTGATAAGCAGGTGTTTTGTGACTATTTCTTCTTGATTGTAATTAGACAGTGTCAGTTTTTTATATATTTTCTACAGGAACTACATTGATTGATAGATAAAAGTATATATTGCTCCAGGTTCTATTCTAAGCTATTTCGATGCAAAATAACCATTCATTTCTATTAAGTAGCTGTTGGCATATAAAGTTTTTTTTTTGTATGGAGATTGAATCTGTACTTAGATACTTATTTACTAGAATAAATGTTTAATATACCTCTATACTATAGGTGCGAGTTCAAATCCCTCTACCTAGAAAATTTGTAATATACCTATGAAGGTTAATGTTTTTTTACCATTACAAAGATGTAAGGGTAGGCAGAGAAAACTGTTAAGACTGTTCTTTTCTCCACTTTCCGCTCCAATTCCAGATATTATGTGTTAATAATGGAACTTAAGCCCATATTTTATCTTATCAAAGGAAGGAAATGAAAATAAATTAAATATAATTATATATAATTTCCTCAAGTGGAGATCAAACCCACAATTATTGCACACCACAGCACGATAACCTCTGTTTTATATTATATCGATGTAAACTAAATAATATAAAAAATAGATAGTAAAGTTTTAGTATACGTCTAAATTTAAAAAAAAAATTACTTAACTTCACGCTTTGTCCCTAGTCTAGCGGGGTAGTTAGAGAGGACGGAGCATCAAACACTCCGGCCCCTATATACCACTTTCGCCTCGTCCACAGTCATTATCCTGAAGAGGTGCATGAAGCATGCATGCCATCCGGGGGGTCCTCATGCTTTTTACGTGACCTTCCTCCAGTATCATTGATAGAAGGTCAACCGAAGTCTACTCCTACCTCTCTCGCTGCTCATCTTTGCTTCATAAAAATTCTATCTAATTCAGATTTTCTTTTTAAAAAACTAAATAAGATAGAATTGAATAATATTAAATTATATAAATAATAGGTATGTCGACTAATGTTGTGGGTGAAGCAGCTCACAATAAGTAGGGTTACGCGTATACGTACTCGCAATCCAATCTGACAGACCCTCATTTATAAGAGCTTAAACGTATACCAAGACGGGAGTGCTTTATCAAATTATTAATAGCTTATGTCCTACAGTTTTATTACATTGCATTAATAAAATGACTAGTTGCCGCCCGCAACTTCGTTTGCCACTGTAAATGTTAAATTCCATAGTTATTTTCCGCACATAGCAGGATATAGAGGGAACCAGAGAACACAGTGTTAAGACACTTCGTTCCCTTTTAACAATTACAATTCTCATTTTCCAACGAATTGGCATTGTGTGCTGAGTAGCGAAACTCAACGCCGTGCTTTGCCTTGTTACTAGAGCAATTAGATAATAAGATTAACATTTTGATTAAATTAACAACTTGATTAAAAATATTAAATACACCAAAAAAAGACTGGATTAACAATGATATAATGACTGGAATTAGACAAAGAAATTTTCTGTGGATTCAACACAAAAAAAATCAGGACGATAAGAATTTAGAAAAAGAATTTAAACAAAAAAGAAACATAG
Source organism: Philaethria dido (assembly GCA_033558755.1). NCBI lineage: Eukaryota > Metazoa > Arthropoda > Insecta > Lepidoptera > Nymphalidae > Philaethria > Philaethria dido. The sequence goes on along the minus strand of JAKGSA010001122.1, from coordinate 36,858 downwards.
TATCAAAACTGATTCAAAACACAAAAAAATCTTACTATCACAATCTATTCGCAAAATATTCTCGAAATCCCAAAAAAATGTGGACCCTTATAAATAATTTAGCTCTTAATAAATTTAAACAACATAGTTTTCCTACAAAGCTCTTAGTAGATACCAAACACATTACTGACGTGGATGAAATATGAGATTTTCAACATATATTTTTCTTACTATAGGATCTGCATCTTGGCAAAGAAAATACCAGACAAATATCATATAATAATATATTGAGTCCTTTCAGTCATGACAAGTTCAAACATATGATCATGAACTTCTTTACTCTAACCCTTGTAAAAAAATGAAATAAAGAAAATTATACAAAATCTCGATTCTAACTCTAGTAGCGGCATAGATAAAATTAGTATAAAGGCAGTTAAATGCTTGCAAGACCTGATTTCGAGGCATTGACTTTTGCTTTAATGGGCTATGATTGACATGAATTTACGACGAAAGTTGTAGTGTTACACCAATTCTATAAATCTGGACTCAACCGACCCAGGTAATAACCGCCCCATTTCAGTACTACCAGTGTTGTCTAAACTATTAGAAAAAATAATTTATACCAGGGTTAATAAATTACCTAGATTCATTAATTTATTCAAAGATGTAGTATGGCTTTGATCAAAAAAGTAACACTACTGCAGCAATACTGATCTAACAACTAAAATAAAAGATAACTTGATAAAGGAAAACTGGTTTTAGGCGTATTCATCGATCTTTCAAAAAAGCCTTCGACACCGTCAGCCAGCAAATTGTTGAATAAAGCTACAGTGCATTGGTATTGAGGTACTGCTCTTAAAATGTTTCCAGTCATACTTAACCAATAGATCACAAATAGTCAAAATGAAACACCCAAAGCAGCACTCAATCATTACTCATGGAGTCCCGCAAGGATCCAGCATGTTAGGACCACTTCTATTTCATTCTGCATAAATATAGCTAAATTAAATCTTCATGGTCATGTTACTTTGTACGCGATGACACTCTGTTTGTTCTACTTTTGATAAGAAATATAATAAACGCATTCCCGCAAGCTCAAGAAGGATTCAACATGTTATTGAATGAAGTTCCAGGCAACGTTTAATACCAATACAAAACATGCGTTACATTTAGGATCAAAAAAACAAAAAATACCAATACACGACCCTTTTGATAATAAATGACACCCTACTGGAACAAAAACTTGCGAAAATACCTTGGCCTCAGAATAGACAATCATTTAATTTGGTATAAGTAAATAAGAGAACACATTAAAAGCAAATTATCATCACTTTGCGGTTCACTTCACAATGCAAACTAATGTATACCTAGAAATGTGCTTTAATATCTACAATCCCTGATAAAGTCTCTATATATTATATCTTATCGAAATATGGGGAAGTGCTGCCAAACAAGACTACAAAATTACAAAGAGCTCAAAATAAAGTAATAAAAACACTTTTCTGCTACCCATATTTAACACCAACTTATAAAATCTTCATGAGACAAAATAATGGAGATCCGCCAACTTTACTTGTACAGTACTTGCATTTTAATTAAGAAAATTTTAACTAAAACTATTCACTGATCTACATTTCATCAAAAAAATCAGAAATTTCCAATCGCAATTTAAGACGGCCAAGCTTGTTTCATTGCCAAAAACCCAGTACTAAATTGGCAAAAAAGTATAATATTCGAGGTGTACAATTTTATAATAAAAATTCCTTAGATATAAAAAATCAAGAATCAATTAACATATTCAAGTCCAAGTTACGCAATTACATAATTGAAAAAACTACTCATACTTTGAAACAATAATATAAAATGTATAAATGTTAAATATGTATTTGTATGATTTTTGTGTATACATAGGTATATTTTTGTGCATTTTTACCTTGCTTTTTAATGTAAACCAACTTATTAGAATGCGGTGACTGTTGTTATAGTTACTTATATGATCTGTAATGTTCTCATGTAAGTGGATTTATTGTAATCTTGCGAGAATAATTCTAAACCTATTTTCAGGAGAGGGAATTGAACCCACAACCTGTCGCGTTTACAGTCGCACGCTTATGATCTCTACGCCACGACTGGTCACATATAGATATATATGACGATGGCAAATATTCTGGTCAAAAATTAGCCTAAAATCATACTGTTGCCTCCTATATCTTAAGGATCGTGGAGACCTCTTCTCGAGGAGGCCTATGTTAAGAAACGGCCTACGGCTGAAAAACGAGTCTGACGCCTGGAATAAATAATATATTTTAATATATAACAAAACATTAAGGCACCTATCGTGGCGTGCAGTGGAATTGTAAACGCGATTGATTGTATCTGAATGGACCACCAGAGGAATGACTCATATTTAAATTATTTTTATTTCTCTGCTCTGGTGAGATAACAACTAATCAACACATCATGTTTCTTCGAATTCTAAGTGGTAGCGGAGGGTGGAGTGTCTTAGCACTAGTGCCATACCCCTTGACTATTATATAATATGGCATAGCAGACGTGGGAAAGAACGTGAAGGTAAAAATAATACCGTCTCATTACACATTATCATATGAAAATATCAGCTTATGTTATTATACGAGTGTGTGTTCAAAAGTAAGGTGAGTTTGTATTTTTAAGAAAAAATATTTATTTATTTATCAATATTTATGTTGTCCCCTTCAGCAATCCCCCTCAGATACACAATACACTTATGCCAACTGTTTTTCCAATCGTCAAAGCACTTCATAAGCACTTTCTACATATAGCCTTGAGCTCTTCCATGATGCAGTCTTTATCTCTTCAATCGTTGCAAATCTCCGTCCTTTCCATAGGTCTCTTTAGTTTTGGGAACAAGAAAAGTCACATGGGGCCAAACTGGTGAATATGGTGGCTGAGGCATGATTGTGGTGTTGTTTTTGGCCAAAAAATCTCTGCCACCAGCAAAGATGAATGATGAGCAATTTCGAACAAACTTCGCTGACACACGTCTCATGCCCAAACGTTAGAAAAATTTCATGGCACGAGCCAAGCGGATATAAACAACATCCTCAGCAACTTCTGATAGTGATCTGACGATTTTCCAGAACAATTTTCTTCACTGCTTGAACGTTTTCATCAGTTGCTATCGTGCTTGGGGCGTCCAGAGCGAGGCTCGTCATTGGGCATCTTTCCCGGCCATCTTGAAGAGTTTGTACCACTTGTAAACATTTTTTTACTCAGAACAGTTTCACCGTATGCCACTGTCAACATTGCTGTTTCTGGAGCACTTTATTTTACTTTTTTACACAAATTGATGCAAATCCATATTGATAGCAAGAAATCGCTGAGCACGCAAAACACTTATGCAACCTTTTACGCCTCCCAACCAAACAAAAAATGCTATACACTTGAAACTTGGTACAGATGTTCGGGAAGAGGTACCAACATAACAATAAAAAAATCGATAATCGAAAGTACGTTGCCCGCCAAATTTCACAGTCACCTTACTTTTTGAACACACCTCGTATATTTACGTTATTACAGATCGGTTCTGTAGTTCTGAAAACAGAACTACTTATATATATGTTATACTTATATATAATACAAAGTGGTATAAATTGCACATACAAATAGACAAACAGACAAAATTTTATATTATTATTTTTAGGTGACTTCCAAAAAAGTAGGAAGTTTTTTTCGGCTGTATTTTTTATGTGTGTTACCGCATAACTTTTTACTGGGTGAACCAATTTAGATGATTCTTTATTCTTTGCTTAGTTAAGGGAATCTGCTTTAGGAGGATCAAAAAATCGTGTTATGGGAATTTTTTTTTTACGGTACAAATAAATAAGCGAGTCTAGCGATCTTTTCAGATTATTTTATTACATATTTAAAATTTACAAAAATTTTTCTTAAGTTAAAAAAATCACGTACTGTCGATTTTTTGGCATAATTACGCAACTACTTTTTTGAATTGCCTGGTAGGATGCAGCTCGTAATCCTCATCGGAAACAAAAAAACTAAATACCATTGTAATCGTCATATATTTCTCTTCTATTCACATACAGGAGAAATTAAAAAAAATATTAGATTAATATTTTTTTTAACATGTTAAGTGTACAGAAACACTTTTTCCACTGTTCTCTAATTGTAAAGATACACATATACAAAGTATAAATATATTCCTAGGACCAATATTGTTACTTTTATATATTTTAACGGTTGTATTTAGCTTGACTTTGTCGTCGATCAAATATAATAATTAAAATTTTCCCCTTTTCCTGTTAACCGATTGACCGGAAATTTGGTGCGAGCCTTTAGTTCCGATAAATGATGAGCGATGCATCCAAATCATATGAACGGTTCCCTGTAGAAAGTAGAATTTCGACGCACCCCACAATTTTAATCGCATAGTCACCCTCTGTCGCAGTATGCTAGATATACGCTGTAGGAAGTAGTGTGATGACTAGTACCTGGTACCTTCCTAGTATCTACCTATTATTTTATAGCTTTCTGTATATTTACTATTTATTTATCGTTATTATGTTTATCTACAATTAAACAAATACAATTTTATAATTCTTTTCGCAATTTTTAAAACTTTTTCTGCATAGGGTAATCGGAGAGAACTAATTGTCAAGTAATCGTTCTGCACGTTCTACCCGAAACCGAGATCGAAATCAATGCGCCATCTACCCCATAATATATGACGCAAAATCATATGGTCAAAGATGTATGCAATTTGGCATATTTGTAATTTATAAGGAGAAGAAATGCCAATGTTTTTAATAATTTTTGTTTGGTGGTAGGAGGTTCGTCCTCCGTCTGGCTCGCGACCACTATCATGTCAAAGACGAACCGCCAAATATCTTATGATGTGTTCCGGTTCGATGGCATGTAAGCCAGGTTTTCCCATTCCCACCCATCCTTTCCCCAAAATGTGGTGGTTCCGAGAACGGAATACTACATTGTCCTCCTCTTCCATCTGTATCCTCTAGGTTGGCAACGCATCTACAACATCCCTGGTGTTGTAGATGTTCATGGGCGAAGGTATACACTTACCATCAGGTGGTCCTTCTGCTCGTTTGCCATCCGTTATCTATAAAAAAAAAAAAAAAATAATATTGCATGAAGAAATACATGAATAAAAATATATATGTATATATAACTACAAGTTTGACATACACTCTTATACAAAGTGGCATAAATGAACGTTGTTAAGGTAACACGTATTTCACGCGTCAAAAGGAATACCAATATTGAATTAACATTTATTTATTACAGTTCTAAATTTTGAAAACATAACGTAATACTCTTGTTTTGACTTGGCTTATTTTTCTGTATCCGAATCTCATCGATGAATGTTTATTGGTTTCAATAAAGTAACTAAGGAAGTACATAACACTTTAGAACAAAATAAATAACAGTTGATACTTTGAAAAGTATTTGTTTATCTCTTCACGAGATGAACGACGCTATCGATTTGTTGTTAACTCTGCAAGAATGGTTATTGTACAACCTTTTGACTTTGGGATGCTGGAGGACTTTTTCATTTTAGAAACTTTTGCTAGTACAGAAAATATTACTTTACAAATGTAATTCGGTTTTCCTAACTCTAAATAGTTATAAAACAAACTTGTCGTGTTTCGGCTGAAATTTATTTCCTAACGTAAATCTTACATTACCAATTGATGTATAAGATCTCTAGTTTTCGTGATTTTTACACATTTTGAAATGAAAGTTTTTTATTTAAATTAATCGTATATATCTTAGTAGTTGATGAAACGAAATGGTTCGAAACGTCGGGTTTTTATTAAACATGATTAATTCGGTTAAAATCTTTTTATTAAAAATTATATTGTATATTAAAATTATGTTTCAATAATTAAATAATTTACGTGCCAGAAAGTGCTGACTGAAGGATATATCACTTTCAAATACACTTTTCGACCATTTGATTAGTGTAACTGTCACTCACATCACACTTCGCCTAACGGGAAAAAACCAGGAAAAAACATATCTAAAACAACAGCTCCTCCAAGAAGTTAGATTCAGTTTAATAAAAAAGAGGAAATGATGTTATTTGACAGTCAGCGAAGATATAAACCTTCAATGATTTAAAATATCTTCATAATTTTCGTTAAAAGGATACAAATTATTTCCTTTACGTCTTAATATAACAACTTTAACTTTAGATGCCGATTCTCGCATTATCACATACTGCCTAATATCTGCAGGGTGTCTGAATGCGGTACAATATTCTCAGCAAACACGAAATACACAGGAAATGGCCGCTGCCCTCTGGCGGGAATTATAATTAAGTTACTCTGACAGACGTATGACATATCTAATCTGCATGCAAGCACGAGCTCTGCCCTGTAACCAGGCGAATATATGCTGTTCATACGTACGTGCTATTGGTGTTCATGTATAATTTGTTGCCTTTTATTATGTTTAAGGTGGAATTAAACTGAGAATTTTTTTAAGGGTTAGAAATAGTAAATTTCGATTAATAATTTCTTGAAATTTGAGCCTAACATAGCGTCAGACTACAAGTATAACTGTGATTGGTCATGAGTTGTATCCCACTCGAGAGACTTGAGAACGAATATATTTATTTTAATTATTTTAATTTCTTTGTTTAGATAATACAAATTCAATCAAGTTTTGCCTATCAACATTCAAGGTTTCAAATTCGGGTGAAAAGTTGAAAACGGACACTCCCTTCTCTCTGACCAGTCTGCTATGTAGAAAAAAGCGTGAAACGGCTAGAAAATATAATTATAGCATACATTGTGTATGTATATCGAAGCACATATTTATTAAGATTTAATTAACATATTATAGATATTATTTCTAGAATATTCGACTTTTCCGTGAATAATTTTACGATCTTAAATAATATTGTGCAATTACGAATAATATTAAATTATTATAATTTCCTTTGTTTATAGTTACAGTGAGACATTTAGGTGCTCACTGTGATTCATTTATGTGATTCATTTATGTATACCTTAGGTGGTAGGAGGTTCGTCCTCCGTCTGGCGACCACTATCATGTCAAAGAGACGAACCGCCAAATATCTAATGATGTGTTCCAGGTTCGATGGCGTATAGCCAGATTTTCCCCTTTCCCACCCATCCTTTCCCCAAAATGTGGTGGTTCTGATGAGTGGACTACTACATTGTCTCCCCCCTTCCATCAGTATCCTCTAGGTTGGCAACGCATCTACAACATCTCATTTGTAGATGTCTATGAAACGAATTTAACCACACTTTTACCATCAGGTGGTCCTTCTGCTCGTTGCCGTCCGTTATCAATAAAAAAAAAAACCTATATTTTTTCTTATATATAGAAAAATTTAAGGTAAACAATAATCTTCCACCTGAACACCCATGACTCTTCGACGATAACTGACTTTCCAGCTTATTTGTCTTTTTCGCTTTTGTATTCACTCATTATGAATATATTTTTATACGCTTCTCGGGACTTAAGTGACGTTTGTAACAAGATAAATGAACTTTGTCTGACTGGATGCATAAAAAAATGGTTCTAATAAACACAGTCTTAAAATATGTATCACCTTCATTATAACCGTATACGACTTTTATGATTTTTATTCTTAAAAAAAAAAAATAATAATGACAGGCATCACAACTGTTTTATTTATAGGGTTGAAATATGACTTAATTTAATTATCAGGCAAATCAGACACTTTCAAATTAAAAAAAATAAATAAATAACATAAAACCAGAAATTACAGATAAAACTCAAACTTAAAAATGCCTGCCCTGAGTGCCCTTTTCGATTTATCAACTTATACACGCCTGGTACAAACATATACTCGAATATCTCAACACATACTAAATGCGCCACGACGGTTACCATTTGCCTCGATGCATACCTTAAAAGCCGATTTGTATAGAATAATCCTTTATAAGCACAACCATGCAAAGCCAGAGTGAGTTGCTTTATACTAAAATAAATCAGTTTTCTATTTATATCTAATGAATACCAAAATTTCGTCACACGAAAGCTTTGAAAGGAATTTTCATTAAAATTGTTACACTAAGTTGGCAGTTGGGTTACGTAAAATCATGCTCCTTACTGGCGAAATTTTGAAACGTTCGGATCCCTCCCTCGCCTAAGTGTATAGCTTTCCAAACATACTATAAGCACACTGTAAGGAAAGCCCAACCCGATTGGATAGGATTATGAGGATACAAGGTAATCTGAGAGCGTTGTAGACGTTTGCTACATATCATGTTAGATTTAAATGTGTGTTTGTGTCTGTGATATGCGTATTTGTATTGTGATTAGGTTTGCGGAAGCTATTAGTATTTTTAATATTATAAATGGAGCAGTAGTTTAGGAGTTATTCGTAATAGTAGTTACTTTTTAGTGCTTTTTATTTGAATTCGGTTTTCTTTTTTGTTAAAATCTTAATTATATGTAATTTGTTACATTATATATTAAATATTTTGTTTGAAAGAAAAGAGAGGCTAACATAGGTTTTCATTATTATATGTAGCTGTTTTTCTTTCCTTATTAAAAAAATATGCATATATTACACGTCTGTCGTGGCGCAGAGGCACAAGCGTACGCAACAGGTTGTAGGTTCGATTCCTACTCAAAGAAATGTAAATGTTTAGTATTTTCATTTCTTGGGTTTGGTAACAAGTTCCGCCACTCAGCACGCAATGCCTCAATTCGTCGAAAAGTGGAGAACGAACGGAGTGTCTTTTCACTAGGTTCTCAGGTTCCCTCTGCTTACCCTGCTACATGCGGGATACAGCGTGAATCTAAAAAAAATATATTACACACAATCAATTTGCCCATAGCAATGCCCATTTTCTATTACCATTTCCCTACTTGCTATTTCCTTAAACCAATACTTACAATCTATTGAAAGGAGTATAAACATATAACTTATACGTCATCAGCTTAACAAACGTTGCAGTCGATAATAAACTTTCTTAGCGCAGTAAACGATAACCCCTCACTGATCGCCAAGCTAAATACATAGAAGTCAAAACAAACTTAGGCAACTTCGAACATTTCCCATCTCCTCCCGCTACATACACTTTACTCGACCAAATTTAAGTGGTATCTACGATCGTCGTAAACTAATATATTTGTTTGCCTCTTAAAGGTGTACGTGTGATACTGTACTTAGTGGACGGTTGTGGTAAACGGAGCGGGAATAACCGTCGTGTCGTAAATTTTAAGTTGCTTATTGATTCTTTAATCTTTGATATGTTTATGTTGCTTTGTCTTTGAAAATATTGTTTTTGGAAATTAAAAAATGAAAAATATGTGGTTTGTAAAAAAATATTTAAAGCCAGTTTTTAGTGACATAACACTATGTTCTTCATTTTAAAATCATTGAGGTCATCGTAGTGATGATCGTAGTGATGATCGTAGTGATGATCGTAGTGATGATCGTAGTGATGATCGTAGTGATGATCGTAGTGATGATCGTAGTGACTGGAAATCGTAGTGATGAGTAGTGATCGTAGCGTGAAGAAATTGCTTAGTGTAAACGCGTAGTGCAGATAAACAGTGTAAAGTTTACTATGATAATGAGTTTGACTCTCACTGGATGAGCATGTTTATATTTTAAATATTTTTTTTTTAACTTCACGCTGTATAGCGGAGTAGGCAGAGGGAACCAGAGAACCTAGTGTTAAGACACTCCATTCTCTTTCAACATTTCCATTCGTCGTCGTTCGTTCGTCGTTCCGTGTGTCGTGGCCCAGAGGCACAAGCGTGCGCCTGTAAACGCGACAGATTGTGGGTTCGATTCCCACTCGAGGAAATGTAAAATTTAGTATTTTCATTTCTTGGGTTTGGTAACAAGGCAAAGCGCGGCGTTGAGTTCCGCCACTCAACACGCAATGCCTCAATTTGGCGGAAAGTGGGGAACGAAAATGTTAAAAGAGAATGGAGTGTCTTAACACTAGGTTCTCTGGATCCCTCTGCCTACCCCTATGCCTATAAGCAGGATACAGCGTGAAGTAAAAAAAAAAGAAAAAAAAAGTAAAACAAAGCGCAACGTCTAAATTTTAGATAGAAAGCAGTGAACGAAGTGGCATGACACTACATTCTCTCTGACTACCCTGTTATGCAGGAAAAACGTGAAGCTAACAAGAATATATTAGACACCGGCTTACCTTAACAAAAATTTCACCCTCCGCCACAGATAGCAATATTAATTCTTCTCTTTTTCAAAATTGAGTTTGGATAAAAGGCTTTACCTGTCTACTTAAAATATTATTTGGAATTAATCATATACCTACTTATAAATACAGAAAAAGGGCACATTAATGTGGTTTGCTAAAAAAATATTATAAATGCCAGTGTAATTTAGTGACAGTAACACTATGTTACTTCATTTCTAAAATCGATTGAGGTCATCGTAGCTGATGATCGTAGTGATGATCGCTAGTAGATGATCGTAGTGATTTTTTTTGTTCTTTAAAGAAAATGTATATTATGGCAAATTTTATTATATTAAATTTATCAAAAACATTGAAAATCTATCCTAGCCAACTTCAAAGCTTTCAAATGAACGCGTATACGCACTATCCACTATGGTATGTAGCAGTGGCAAGGCATCCATACAACACGGTTCCCACTGGCTTATATTGAAATGACAGAAAATTTTGTGGAAAAATTTGGGAGCTTTAAAATACAAGTAGAAGGTGTGAGAGATAAAAAAAGGTCGCCAGAAAGATGTTGGGCATAAAATTTCAAAAAAACAAACTCTGACATCTAAAACCCCCTAAAAAAATATACCGGCTTCTCTAAATCTACTTAAACGGCTTGCCTAATTAAAATTTTCACCCATCGCCACTGGTATTGTAGTTTGGACTGCCATTGATTACGCGAGCGAGGCCGCGGGTAACAGCTAGTTCTGCTTAAAATTAAATTTACCTATTTGCTGTATTCTGGCGGGATTACCGTTGACTGATGGGTGCGTCCCTATTTGAGTAAATCCGATCCCGGACGTCATACGGGAACAAATCCCAACGATCCCGGCTATCCCGCCCTGATACTTATTACATATTACTTGTTGCTAGTAAGTTTATCTGACATGTAAGGAAAAAGATAAGATTATGTAGAATAAATTGAAATAAATATATACATATATAGCTTCACGCCGTTTCCCGCATATAGCAGGGTAGGCAGAGGGAACCTAGTGTTAAGACACTCCGTTCTGGACTTTCCGCCGAATTGAGGAGTTGAAATAAATAATTTGTGATAGATGTTTTGTTTTAGTAACTAGGGCTGTTTAATGTTTTCCCTACATACATACATAGCTTCACGCTGTAGACAGAGGGAATCTAGTGTTAAGACACTCCTTTCCCCACTTTCCGCCAAATTGAGCCATTGCGTGCTGAGTGACGGAACTCAACGCCGCGCTTTGCCTTATTACCAAACCCAGGAAATTAAAAATTCCATTTTCCGGAGTGGGAATCGAACCCACAACCTGTCGCGTTTACAGTCACACGCCTCTCCGCTCCCAACAGACCAATAACAACAGGCGTTGTAATGTTTTATAAGATACTAGAATAGAAGATGTTAAAGTTAGTAGCTTTAGATATAAAAAAATGTATCATTTTCTAATTTATATTAATTTAAGCCGTAAGCTAGATACAAAAAGTAGTTCTTATCTAGTTTTAAGTAAGAATAATAATTAATAATACTATATAATTTTCGTTTTTTTAAGTCTTGCTAATAAAATATGTTTGAGTCAGACGACATTGTGGACCTAGCCGCCGCCTAATGGCTTGTATAAAAATAAAAATTCTAACGTATAATTGGGTGGCCATCGTAGTTTTTTATTTTTTCTTATATAAATAATTTTTGAATTTTTTATCCATTTTTAATTATATTTGCAAAGATTGAGACCACTAAAAAGTCTAATAAACTGAAACGCTAAGTTTACTTGTGCTTGGGGAGATTCTCAGGTGCCGGTTCATATCCTCCTACGTTCATTTTTTTTTTTAACTTCACTCTGTATCTTACATATAGAAGGTTAGGTAGAGGGAACCTGAGAACTTAGTGTTAAGACACTCCGTTCTCTTACAACAATTCCGTTCCCCACTTTCCGCCAAATTGAGGCATTGCGTGTTGAGTGGCGGAACTCAACGCCGCGCTTTGCCTTATTACCAAACCCAGGAAATGAAAATACTAACATTTCCTGGAGTGGGAATCGAACCCACAACCTGTCATGTTTACAGTCGCACACTTGTGCCGCTGCGCCACGACAGGTGTTTTAATTTTTTTATACATTTCTAAATATTATTCTTATCTATAGTGCGTAAATAACAGTTTCAAAAATCATCAAACCATTTATTCTTTTTATTGTAAGCGCAAAACCTTATGCCGAAAGACTCCTTTACGGTTGAACAATATCTAAACAAAGTACCAAAAAGCCTTTGTAATTTAATTTATAAACACGAGTGGATAAATCTAGATAGATCCTTTTCTAGAATCCCTTTTTAGTTTCGTTATTTTATTTTCACTTTGTCCAATTATAATTTAGAAGAGTTATGAAAAGTACCATAATTATATTGTGAGGATTTACTTTGTTTCTAAGCAGATATATATTTTAAATTTTGCCAAGGCTGACTGAAAATTTGTAGTTATTTTTACCCGACGTAACGAAAAGAAGGGTAATGTGTTTATTATTTTATATATGCGATTATTTATACTTTATATTTTTACACATATATTATATGCTTTGTTTTTTTTTTGCTTCACTCTTTTTCCAATATAGCAGGGAAGCGAGATAGAATCTAGTGTCTAAACAATCCGTTCTTCTCTAGCCACTTGAAGTCGAGACATTGCATGCATACAAATATGAATAAAATGATGTGTGTTGCTTTTTCACGTAAAAACTATTAAACAGATCTACATGAAACTTTACAATAGAAAAGCGGACCTACCTCTAAAGCTTACCTCAAAGAGAACCTATAAACATCATATTCACTCAAAAACATATCCACTGAGCCATAATAGTCATGTAGGTACATAATAAAACAGTTTAACTAACAAAAGCTGTATATTTTTATTTTCAGTTTACTACAAGTCTTTCACGATAAAGGGATTTATAGGATCGGGTCCGGACATCGCATCCAGTCCCCTTTATTTGCCCTCGCCTTACTCTCAGCGTAAGACATACGAATACGTCATATTTAAGCAAATATAAATAACACAACATTTGCTCCCACTTGTTACAGGAAATATGGGATGTAAATTTTTATTTAAAATATGAGATACATGTTTTTTATTTGTATGGTTGTTGCTCTGTTTATTTTTTTAATAGAGGTTGTAACTGTTGTGGGTGTGTTGATAAAAAAAATTCTCATTGGTCGTAGATTTTAACTATTTTAATGTATAAACTATATTATTGTAAAGTTTCATTTAAATCTGTTCAGTAGTTTTAGCGTGATAGATATTCGTTCATCCTCATGAACTTTCGAATCTATTCATTCTCTCCAGACATCTTTTACGTATGAAATTCAGTTTTTTATCTTCAGATTTATTTTATTCGACATTTGTTATTTTTTCGAAGTAATAAATTTTAAAATATAAATATTTAAAACTAAATGAATGGGACGTTTCAAGAGGATATTAGAAATCCAACATGATGAATTTGTTATGGAATATGGAATATTAAATTTAATGTAAAAATATCTTAACTGCATTTTAAGGGTGGACAAAGATTAGTATAAGTAGTCTAAAGTGACAATTCTGACTCCTGATAATTGAATCGGTAAGTGCAGAAAGAACTAAGTCATAAAAAATGCAAAAAATCGTAATCGATTTAAAAAGGAAAGTTATATACCATTTTCTCCCTCCTGCAAAATTTTGAAAATCCGGACTTACGGTGTTTCTGCACTCACCGATTCAATTGTCGCGTACGCTGTTTAGATTTCTATATCAAATATGATTTTTAAAATAATTATATCCGATAATGTACAATAAATACGCTATTTATCAAAAACATAAGTATCTCCATCTCCCAATTCTTCGAAAATCATGTTACATCTATAACGCAAACTTCAATTCACAAAATCTAGAATTTGGACCGTAGTCTGCAAAACTTAAACATATGTATATATTTATGAACATAGACAAAAAATACTAATAGAATACTTTCATAAAAAAGTCTTCACCCTGAAAATATATGTAAGCTTTTTTATCTGTAGGTAAATTGTAATGAATGGAGATTGATTGAAGCTTTCAGTACGAAAATATATATTTTTCTAGATATAAAAAAGTTTATTTATATATTTTCTTTGCAGCTTTTAAAGTAATCGCGTAGATAAAGTGAACCCTAATGTCATGTGACCCTCTGTTGATCGCTTTCCACCTGAATACATGATATTATTAGTATGAAACGGCCCATAACGCTGCACTTTTATTTATTTTATTTTATTTTTGTTACATGGTCTTCCCTTCCCTTCCTTCCCTTCCCTTCCCTTCCCATACCTTCCCTTCCCTTCCACTTCTACTTCCCTTCCCTTCCCTTCCTTCCCTTCCTTCCCTTCCCTTCCCTTCCCTTCCTTCCCTTCCCTTCCCTTCCTTCCCTTCCTTCCCTTCCTTCCCTTCCCTTCCCTTCCCTTCCTTCCCTTCCTTCCTTCCTTCCCTTCCTTCCCTTCCTTCCTTCCAGCCCTTCACACTTCCCTTCCCTTCCCTTCCCTTCCTTCCGCCCTTCCTTCCCTTCCCTTCCCTTCCATTCCCTTCCTTCCTTCCCATTACCCTTCCTTCCCTTCCCTTCCCTTCCCTTCCCTTCCTTCCCTTCCTTCCTTTACTTCCTTCCCTTCCCTTCCCTTCCCTTCCCTTCCCTTCCCTTCCTTCCTTCCCTTCCCTTCCCTTCCTTCCCTTCCCTTCCCCTTCCTTCCCATGCCCTTCCCTTCCCTTCCCTTCCCTTCCCTTCTCTTCCCTTCCCTTCACCCTTCCTTCCCTTCCTTCCTTATTGGATAAGATATTTTTTTCTTGTAAGTTTTATGTGTTTGCATTTATTTATATTTAAGTCCATCTGGTTTTTCCGACACCATTCAGACAGTCGCAACAAGACGCACTTTGTCTTACCACATCAAAGAAATGAACATAATTTAAATATAACTTCCGAGTGGGAATCGAACCCATGACCTATCGTGATTACAGTCAGATCTGTCTCACTGTGCCACAATAATCTACTTATATATGTATGTAAGTATACATAAAATAATTGAAAGGAACTCTGATTCCCAAGTTTTGTGCTCAATCGTAGTTAAAGCCCCGTATTTATGGAACTTAAATTGCTTGCTTGAGTAGTTCCTAAGAAATATTCTTGTGTTACAATTTCTAATGAGGTCCTATATAAAGAACATTCTATATATTAACATGCTATATATTAAGCCAGGTTTTCCCCTTTCCCACCCATTCTTTCCCAAAAATGTGGTGGTTCCGATAGCGGACTACCACATTATCCTCCCCTTCCGTCTCTATCCTCTAGGTTGGCAACGCATCTACAACACCTCTGGTGGTGTAGATGTTCATGGGCAAAGGTTACCACTTACCATCAGGTGGTCCTTCTGCTCGTTTGCCATCCGTTATCCATAAAAAAAAAAAAAATATATATATAAAGGCTTACTAAGTTATTACTAACACTCTCAGTTTAACTTGCCTCGTGGTCTGCAGCTATTGTTAACTTGTCCATAGCATAGAAATAAAAAAGTAACTGCTTGTCTTTGGTAAAGTATATGTATACTTTATAGTTCACAATTTACTTATGTTGTCTCAAAACATAATGGCTTACTTTTTAATTATTTTTATTACATAGGCTCTTTTACAATTTCAAGCTTTTTCCCGCATAGAATGGTAATACAGAGATTCTGTCAAGACACGTGTTGAGTAAAACTCAACCCTGCTATACCTGCCCTGCAATATGCGGGGTACAGCGTGAAGCTATGTACGAGTATGTATGTATATTTTGTATACAATAAGGGAATAATATTTTTTTGTCAAAATCGCCGTTGTCCTTCCTTGGCTTTGGCCAAATTGTATATATATATAATCGTAATGTTTCATCATGGCACAGAGAACCCAGTGTCAACACACTCCATTCTTAGTTTTCTGCCCTATTTCGGGACATTGCGTGTTGAGAGTGTTGCCTGTTGGCGGAACTCAGCGCCGTAGCTTAGCTTACCAGAGAGAAAAAAAATGTAGATACACATCATTTCCCCGAGTGGAAATAGAATCCACAACTGACCCACTACGTCACGATGGCCTGTGTTAGTTATACTTATATACATACTTTAAATAGAAAAATCCCTACTATATAACGCCTGTCGTGGCGCAGAGGCACAAGTGTGCGACTGTAAACGCGACAGATTGTCGGTTCGATTCCCACTCCAGGAAATGGATTTTTTCATTTCCTGGGCTTGGTAACAAGGTAAAGCGTGGCGTTGAGCTCCGCCACTCAGCACGCAATGCATCAAGTCGGCGGAAAGTGGGGAACGGAGTATCTTAACACTAGGTTCCCTCTGCCTACCCTGCCATATGCCGGATACAGCGTGAGGCTATGTATGTGTGTATGTATATATACGCTATTCACAGGTACAATAACATCTCACTTTCTATCCAACAAACAACAAACAAACATAATTAAAGCACCATACAAACTAAACTAATAACAGAAATGTTTCAAGTTTGCAATTAAAAATATTATCACGCGGCAAATCACTTCTGCGGCAAAGATCTAGAACATTCCTTTTGACAAGACCGAAAGCATTAAATTATGAAGTTTTGAGGCCAATGCGGAGTTTTAAACAATACTATTTCAAACTATTCAACTAAACTTCGATGGAAATTTATAGAACTGATAACAATTTATAAGTGCCGTTGTACGGTGTCTTTTATGTGAACTTTGCTGGGTATTTTAT
>JAKGSA010001122.1:0-10458 GCA_033558755.1 Philaethria dido | reverse complement strand
ACTACATTATCCTCCCTTTCCATCTGTATCCTCTAGGTTGGCAACGCATCTAGTACATCTCTTGTGTTGTAGATGTTCATGGGCGAAGGTAACCACTTACCATCAGGCGGTCCTTCTGCTCGTTTGCCATCCGGTATCCATAAAAAAAAAAAAAAAAAATCCTAAAACCCTATACATAAAAATATAAGTAAACAATATGTAATATAGACATTCCCCTACCCATAGACGTAACACAGTGTTCGGCTCCGACCCGATTCCGTCAGCCAAGTATCTAAATTGACGGAATACTCGTATAATGAGAAAAGTGACAGCGACACAGGCGGCTTCAGATAAGATAATATAATGCCCTGTTTAACTATTTACTTTTAATATAAGCAAGTATATTAAAAGTTAAGACCATTATGGTAAAGTGGAACAGTGTGCGACTGTTAACGCGACAGGTTGTGGGTTCGATTCCCACAGTGGAGAAAAAATAATTTTCAAATAAAATTATCGCGCCTGTCAAGGCACAGAGGCACATGCGAGTGACTGTAAACACGACAGGTTGTCAGTTCGGTTTTCTCTTTTTTTTTTTCATGCGAGTGACTGTAAACACGACAGGTTGTCAGTTCGGTTTTCTCTTCAAAGAATGAAAATTTTGAATAATATTTAAAATTTTCTTTTGGGTCTGGAAACATGGCAAAGCGCGGCGTTGAGTTCCGCCACTCAGCACGCAATGTCTCAATCCGGCGGGAAGTGGGGAACGGAAATGTTGTAAGTGAACGGTGTGTCTTAACACTAGGTTTTCAGGTTTCCTCTGCCTATGCGAGACCCTGCTATATGCGGGATACAGAGCGAAGGTAAAAAAGATGAAGTTTGAATTTTGAGTTTTGCCACTTAACACACTGTCTCAAATTCGTTTGGAAAGCGGCGATAGGAGGGTCTTAAGTCTAGATTCTCTTCGATTACTTTTCTATACAGCATGAATCTGCTAAAAAAATATTAAAAGTTCATGCAACTGAATTTCTTGTTAGAAAAATAGTAATTACTTTATATTTATTACAAAACAAAACAATACCATTATATTGTACGTAACTTAAACAATAACCAATTAAACATAAATACTATAAAATACCTGAAGTATGAATAATAAAATAGACGAACAATTAAATAATCATCCAACAATGAGCAACGAGCACCCCTGCGAAGGTGGTTTAAGTGTACAACTGCCGGCCGTATCTTCACGACGATTCACTAGACTTCAGCGAAAGAATATAGAAAACTACTTCCATACAAAAACAACCCATATATCCTACAACTAAAACTTAAAATCCTTTACCCACCAAAAAAGGTGAGTCTAAAACCTCAACGTGTGAGATGCAAAAATGATTCTTAAAAACAGTTATGTTAAGAGAAAGAAGTTTAATTTCCTGTGTATATAATACAAGGCGTCCAGTTGTTAATTGAAGGAGCCTGGTGGCTTGGATTATGTCGAGTTTTTGCCTCGTTCCTGTATAATTACTTTGAGTGTTTCGACTAAGTCTGGCAACTTGAGGCCAGTATTTTATGGAGGGTCGTTAAAATTCTATGGAGTGCTATTTCTTATAGTAGTGAAGTTTGTCTTTCAAACATAGTGAAAGCTCGCGTTTAAATAATTCAGAGTTTAGATGAGTTTAGAGGGCAATGCTTTTTAATTTATAATTACATTTTTGTGTTGCGTTCTACGAATGAAAATAAGATACCACTTCAGTTTAAAGTTTATTTAGTTATAAAAACAAATATGCTAAGGTAACAAAGAACAACTTAAAATATTTTCAAGAACAATTATAAATATATATTCTAAAACTACCTACAAATACTTACTTGTATAAAAACACAATGTCTTCACATTAAGCTGTCACTGACATAATATATGTAAATCTTTTTAAAATTATGTAAAAAAAGGCATCTTTATACTTTCCCGCATAGCAGGGCATATTATATAGGACGTATTAGCATTTCGTCCAAAATCGAAACATGATGTGTTGAAGGGAAATTAGGGGAATTCCACGCCATAATTTGCTAGAGCGAAAAAATGAAAATAATTTCAATATATACCATTTCCCCGTTGATATTGAAAGTACAACTAACCACATTTACAATCGGACACTGTTCCACTTCCATACAACGGCCTCATATCAAAATGTTCTCTAAATCTGTTTTTAAAATATTTAGTCCATCAAATACATTTTAGATATTACTTTTTCTTTTTCTTCTTCTTGGCAGATGTAGTTTTAGGCTCGGACTCGGGAGTCGGCGGCGGTTTCCGATCCGGCCACATACGATGCACCATTTCCACGATACCTGTTAAGAATATTAAACTTGTATCACTCACACAAATTAAATATTTAAAAATATTAGAAATATGAAATAAGTTCTGACCTTATTTATTTTATATAGCCTGTGCCTGCGAATTCGTCCGCATGAAATTTAACAAATAAGTAAGTTTATTGAGCTAAAGTTATGATATTATGATATTTTTCTAAAATCAATATAGCTTGTGTTACTCCTTATTACATCAGCTACCTGCCAGTATATGTTCCGTCAAAATCGGTCCAGCCATTTCGGTGATTAGCCGGGACAAACAGACTGACAGAAAGAGAAAAAATGTAAAAATACGCTATATTGGTATATATACCGTAGATTTACTCGTATTCATATGCATGTAGTAAAAAGCGGTTATTTTAATATAACAAACAGACACTCTAAGTTAATTTTTATGTATGGATTGACTTTCAACTTTCTTAACTCTCCAGTCTTCTGGCTAATTAATTTTTAAAAACATAATATTACTTGAAATTATATTTGTAAAATACATAGATATCAGTACCCATATCGCTTAAAATCACATAACCCTAGCTAAAATCCTCGTTACTATAAGACGAATTTAGATCTCCATGCAATGTTCTCTCGTTTAAGCTATTCAAAGCTAAATATCTCGCTCCAACATTTTTTGAACACGAAATATTATATCATGTTTAAGTGTATGTCTTTGCATTGATATTTAGGAAAGGAATAGGAGATTTGATAATAATATAATAATTGAACATGAATCTATGATTTATAAAATTTTTGTCTGTTTGTCCCGTATACATATATATTTTTGAAACTACTGGACGGATTTGAATATTTTTTTTGGCTCTAAAGTTATTAGGTCTGGACGGAATAAAGAGTATGAATACGGATGAAGATTGATAAATCGGGAGTGACGTAAAAACCTTAATAAATCAATTAAACTATAAGAAATAAAGAAAAGCTGATATTACAATGATTGACTTTATTCAGCGTGGCGAGCATTTTCCGTTGCCATATAAAATAAAAATTCATATATACATAATTTATATTTATAATATTATTATATATTTAATGAAAAACTACAAGAGCCCAGCTGAACTGCAACATATAGGGAAATACCCCCTTAACAACAAAATAATACCTACCTACCTAATTTCACGCTTTATCCCTAGCGGGGTAGTCAGAAGGGACTCCGGGGGTCCTCGTGCTTTTTAAGTGACCTACCTCCAGACCTCCTCCATTGATACTGGGTTCAACAAAATAATTTAGGTCCATTTTAGAAAACAGTATGACTAAGGTCATAAATTCCACGCAAAGATAGCTGCAGGCATCAACTAGTACCATATAAAGTAATTCACAATCCAATGTAGATTAACTTGCCAACAAATCTCATAATTATCCACAAAACAATCTGAGACGATCCATCATTTAGCACACGAACAATAGGAACAAGATAATGACATCTCTAACATGATAATGATAATATCTTTTGTCAATTCAAATCAAACAGGCAAAATTAGTTCAATTAAACTGAACGCCCATTGTTTCATTGTAATGAATTATCGAGGACTGATTGGTAACTCCAATTGTGTTTCAACATGTTTTTAGCCAATTATTGTAAAGTTATAATAATTAGCGCCATCGTGGTACTTTTTAGATATATCTCACTGAGCACCATGCTCAGTTAGTTATTCAATTGCTATCAATCGAATATCTTATTAATCTTGGTATATCTTAAATTTTACGGCTTTTTTAAAGATTTACCGAAGTTCGAGCTTCAACAGTAACGTATATAATAACTCTTCCTTCAGTCATTGAATGACAGAGAGGCATTTCCGTAATGCCTAACAAAAAATATACTGCAAGGGTCATAAATTCCACACAAACGAAGATCCGGATGATAACAAGATCACTTTACGCGGCGTTAGGTTACGGCCCCATGTGTACAATACAAAATGTCTACTTCTATTGCTTCCCATTACAAAATGTACGAGAGATAAATGAACATACATATTTTTTTTATCTGTTACTCTGTACTATTTATCCTTCATAGTGGTAATCAGAGAAAATCTAATGTCAAGACATTCTGTTCTCTACTGTCTGCCCAAATTCGAGACATTTCGTGTTGAGTTTTACCAGAATGGAGAAGTCACAATAATTAAATATATCGTAATCATATGCCATCCCATGACCCCATATATGGGATGGATAGTGTAATAAAAAAGTACCTACGTATTTGAAATTTGATCGCTTAACAAGTATATTAAGACTAAAGTTTACTGATGAAAAGTCAAGTTAGAAAATCCTCCAGAGAAAGAAGCGCTCCTGAAGTAAATAAAACTTGGATCATAACATTTGACGGCCGGTACTCTTTGCGTCGGGAATATTTGTTGAAGTATATTTGTTTTATATTTCCTAACCAGCAAGCAAAGTTTAAGAACAACGACAAAAATGTGTATCATTTGAAAAATATTACCTTTATTTTTACCTTATGTGTCTAAACTGTGACAGTAGAATAAATTGGTAATTGCGTAGTTTCATTTTACACGACCAAGTCTCGTATGAAATAAAAACGACAATTATAAGAATACAATACATATCACACATACTAAAAATATTATACATATTTTTTTTAACCAAAATCGTTCTTGATGTAATGGGATAGCATCTGATTATAAACGCAACAGTAGTGCGTTTGATCGCCAATCGCAGTAATTATTTTAATTTCCCCGCTGTGCTTTGCCTTAGCAAAAAGCTGAGTTGAAT
Source organism: Philaethria dido (assembly GCA_033558755.1). Taxonomy (NCBI): domain Eukaryota; kingdom Metazoa; phylum Arthropoda; class Insecta; order Lepidoptera; family Nymphalidae; genus Philaethria; species Philaethria dido. The sequence continues at coordinate 5,379 of JAKGSA010001122.1, read as the reverse complement.
TCTGTCACAAAATACCCAGTCTCGAAATCGGGCAGAGAGACCGGAGTGTCTTAGCATTTGTTTCTCTCTGACTACCCTTAACCTTGGTATGCGGTAAAAAGCTTGCCCCTGAAATAAATTACACTTGTTACCATGTACGCCTGTTGTAGCGCAGAGGCACAGACGTGCGACTGTAAACGCGACAGGTTGTGGGTTCGATTCCCACCCCGGAAAATGTAAAAGTTTAGTATTTTCATTTCCTGGGTATGGTAACAAGGCAAAGCGCGGCGTTAAGTTCCGCCACTCAGCACGCTATACGACAATTCGGCAAAATAAGGAGAACGGAGTGTCTTAATACTAGGTTCTTAGGTTCCCTCTGCCTACTCTGCTTTACGCGCGATACAACGTGGAGCTAAAAAAAACATTAATTTCTAAGTAACAAACTTTACAAAAACAGTACTTAATATCAATATAGATTTTTTAAGTTTATATACATATGGTTTATATATAGTTTCATCATAAATTATTAAATTGAAATTTTGTTAGCATTTTATAATTGAATAAACGATACCCTTTTCAGTTTTAACGGCAATTTTATTAATGAATACATCGATTAACTCAGTCTATTAATATTAAATTTTATGGTTACAGCCAAATAAATATCCTAAATATTAGAAATGAAAACTGGCTAGCCAAATTATGCTCTCATAACACAAAAATTTTATAAATTAGTCTATGTATCAACTATATTACAGTTTAGTTTCATCTAGATCCAGTTCAGTTCAGTAGTTATTGCGTAAAAGAGTTACAAACATCCATCATCCATTTAACCTCACTTTTCACATTTATAATATTAATAGGATTTATAATGTATTAAACCCTGTGAGGGGACGGGGTTAGAACAGCACCCTCCTGCTGCCTCGGTAGCGTCCTCCCGTAAAAGGTGGTATCCCAGTAGTTTGGTGGTAGGAGTGATCGTCCTCGTCTGGCTCATGACCACTATCATGTCAAAGACGAATCGCCAACAGCCTTATGATGTGTTCCGGTTCTATGGCATGTAAGCCAGATTTTCATCTTTCCCACTCCATCCTTTCCCAAAATGTGGTGGTTCCTGATAGCGACTTCTACTACTGTCCCTCCCCTTCCATCTCGTATCGCTCCAGGGTCGCGGTAACGCATGGCTAAACGCCTCTGGCGCTAGTAGAGTTCATGGGCGAAGGTAATCACTTACCATCAGGTGGTCCTTCAGCTCGTTTGTCATCCGTTATCCATAAAATGTATTATAATATATTAGCAGTGGGTACGAATCTCACAATTTAAAGTGTATTTAGTAATCTCTCTGACTACCCAGATATGTATAGATATATGTATTAAATATAGTCGTATTCTCAGTATAGTTAGACTAGGAGATAACGACAAGTTATTACGTAAAGTTTCTGTTTAGATGTAAAGTAGAGAAGTAACGATGTTTACTTCGTATTTTTTCTCTCTCTCTCTCTGTCGACGGTGTATTTTCATTGTACTATTATTTTTAAATAAAATATTAATTTATTAAATAATATATAAATATTTATTAAATAATATTCAGTATTTTCATTTTCTCGCTTTGGTAACAAGGAAAAACGCGGCGTTGAGTTCCGCCACTCAATACGGCGGAAGATGGGGAACGGAAATGTTAAAGAGAGCGGAGTGCCCACCCCGCTATGTGCACGATACGTGCTTATGCGAAAGCGTGAAGCTAAAAAAATATATCTAAAATATAAATTTAGAAAGCTTTTTTGTATAAATTGATATGAATATTATCGTTAATTTTTATGATTATCATATGCATACCGGCTAAGTCCAACGTTTTCCCTCCTTTCTCCAACTTCGGACCAGGAAACGTATCAGCAAGACCTAACACTAACTCTTCGTCTACCGGAGTGCCAGCTATTTTGAGGTCCCTCAAAATTTCACGTGGCTGCACATTATCACATATTTTCTTCTTTTGTATAAAATAGACACTGACAAATAGAAATGTTTAGATTACATTATATATACATACATGAGAAGCAATCTTGGAATAACGTTGATTGACGAAAGGTAGAAATTTATTTATATTAAATGAAGAATATTGTAGACCCTTTTTAAAACAGATATATGGTCTACAGACGAAAGAATTTTTAACTATCCCAAACTTTTTACAGTTTGGGATAGTCAAAGATTATATCGACGCAAAAAAGCGGAATTGCTGTAACCTTCAAAATGCAAAATGATCACCAGAGTCTGAAAATTTAGAGAACAAAAATCATATCAGTCTAATTATTAAACCTACAATGCCATTCTGTAAACTATGGAACTACATATTACCACCGTCATATTAGTTGGTGTAAATGCAGTGTGATAAAGTATGCTACTTTTTATGCTATTTACAGCGCTTTTTTCAATTTTAGTTTTTAAAATTCCATTGTCGTTCAAAATTTTCTAGAGCTACAGGAGAAAGACCATCTAACGCAGAAAAAAAATCTGATATCCTAATCTGTAATAAAAAAAATGAGTCAGGTGATTTACGATTACAGCAGTTCCGCTGTTTTGCGTCGATATGTAGAAGAAGTATTATTACTTCTTATTTAAATATAAATACGTGATTTTAGAGTTACTATACATATGTCCTTAAGGCGATGCCTTAAATAAACGAAATATTTGACACGTCAACAGGTCTATTAGTTATTTTTCATTAAAATTTATCAATTTATCAATTGTACGCAATATTACAATAAAAAAAAAATATATTTTTTTTTCTTTTTTTTTTTACTTCACGCTGTATCTCACATATAGCAGGGTAGGCAGAGGGAACCAAAGAACCTAGTGTTAAGACACTCCGTTCTCTTACAACAATTCCGTTCCCCATTTTCCGCCAAATTGAGGCATTGCGTGTTGAGTGGCGGAACTCAACGCCGCGCTTTGCCTTGTTACCAAACCCAAGAAATGAAAATATTAACATTTCCTGGAGTGGGAATCGAACCCACAACCTGTCGCGTTTACAGTCGCACGGTTGTGCCTCTGTGCCACGACAGGCGTTTTAAAAAGGCGTTGTATAAAATATTTGCAACTAAAATTAAAAATAGCTTAAAATATTTAAACAACACCTTATATCTAATATACACAAAAAACCCATTTACTATACTCACGCGATATCCACTTGGCTCTTCTTAGAGGCGCGCGCGGTGAGAAAGTCAAATCGCTTCAGCAATATCACCCTAATATCCGGCACTGAGAGGGTGTAGTCGTGCTTAACGTAGCCGTAAGTTATCTTGCACTTTTTACGAAATTTCAACTGCTGCACTTCTTTGCATACCTTAAAAGGCGTAAGAACTTGTACTGGCTTAGAAATAGATACTTTATACTAGATACTGAGAAATTACTTTTTCTATATTATTTTAACGTACGTACACTTAGGAAAAGAAAAAAAATTTAATAAAACTATAAAAACTTGAAGGTGGGATTCGAATTCGCCTTTTAAAATCCGACCAAATGCTCTAGCCAATTAAACCACTACTACTTTCTTATCGAAATTCTTCGATAAATAATCTTGTTAAAACTTATTTTTCTTCGTAGCTATGAAAAACAAATGACACCAAAGCTTTGGTCCCTCTGCTATTCTTAAAGCATATATTTTTTTTAACTTCACGCTTTATCCCGCATATAGCGGGGTAGGCAGAGGGAACCAGAGAACCTAGTACTAAGACACTTCGTTCTCTTTTAACAATTCCGTTCCTCTCTTTCCGAGGTAATGAGGCATTGCATGCGGAGTAGTGTAACTTAACGCCGCACTTTGCCAGATTACCAGAGCGAGGAAATGAAAATACTAAATATTATTTAACATTTTTATTTCCTAGCGTGGGAATCGAACCAACGACCTGTCGCGTTTACAGTCTACACATGCTTGTGCCTCAGCGGTGCTACAGGTACAGGTACTATACTATTTATACATTACCAAAAAGATCTGATGCTAAGTGTTAAATTATAATAATATATAGAGATTCTAATATGAAAACAAGTGTTATAAAGTAAGAATTTCACTCAAAAATATTTTTAATTATTAACCCAGTTAAGTAATCAAGCTTAAAATAGTAATTAGGAAATTAATTTTTATGCAATTAATGTATTCTCAATGTCATCTCCATTAAAACATTCTCTTAAGCACTTTCAACATTTAAAAAGATAGACCGGCATCAAATTTTATAATATTTTAGTCAAGTCTTTTGACAATTGAAATATTTTTGCTAACAATTTTTCTGAGGCTTTATATATAAAATTTCTCAGTATTTTAACTAATAAAATTAAATTAATATCGTAAATAGGAGAAAAGAATAATAATTGACATTTCCATGGATCCACCATGCCAGTGCCCGTCACATTCATACAAACATACATAGCTTCACGCTGTATCCCGCATATAGCAGGGTAGGCAGAGGGAACCTAGTGTTAAGACACTCCGTTGCAGAAAAGAGCTTGGCGCAGTATCTGGGACGTGTGACCTAAGTGTAAGTTCCCTTAAACGCTAAAGCCCCTTAGCTCTTTATAATATTATTAACCTTCGCCTCCACTATCCAAGCCCTTCTCTCTTCCTAACTAAATTTGAAAAAATACCGTCTACTACTACCGTCTTCTAAATAGGTGCTAGAAATGGACTGATGGGTAGTTCTAGACCGCTTGAGGTCTTTTAGCACATTCGAAAAAAATTTTGCTGTTATACATCTCGTGACTACTTTTACCGCGTACATATTAACCCTAACAACTGATTAACACTTATAGTTTATATAGAGAAGGAGTGCAGAATCTATATATAAATACGTGAAGCAAAAACTTTGGATCCCTTTTTACGAAAATTACGCGGACGGAGGAGCATGAAACTCGGCACACTTATAGTTTATATAGAAAAGTAGTGCAGAATGCCAATATTTTTTTAAATAATGCAAAAAAGTATAATAATTAATAAAATAAATGTTACACACACTACCATGGTTTGACATCCATGTTTATACAAAGTGAAATATACGTCACTGCGTTATTAACGCATTTACGGGGACACTAGTACTAATAATTGTTTAAAATAATGCATAAAAAGTGTATTAAATTAATAAAATAAATGTTACATACACTACCATGGTTTGAATTCATACATGTACATACATTGCTAAAAACCTCGCGTTGTTAACGCGTCACCGGGGCCACTAGTAATATTAATAAAGTATGCATAAATGACACTATCGTTTTTTTAATATATACATAATGAAATTATATCGCGAAGCGTTATCAAAATAGAATTTAATTTATCATTGCTTAAAACTAATAATAATTTTATGTTCTTCATCACTAAATACGTTAATGAGATGGAAAATCCATACAAAATTATTA
>JAKGSA010001121.1:36321-102828 GCA_033558755.1 Philaethria dido | reverse complement strand
CATATAATTTTGTAAAGTGACATTGTGATACTAAGGTAAGATGTATTTTACACGTCAATGGGGCTACTTATTAAATTTATTTGCTTTAAAGAAAATATATGATAAAATGGGCATTAGGTTTTACGCTTCTACCTGCAACACAAGGTTGTTGAAAACCCAATGTTAAGACATTCTGTTTTCCATTTCCGCCCGGTTTCTAAACTTAGCCAGTTGATTGGCGGAACGGCGCTCAACGCCGCACAAAGTCTTACCGGAGCCGAAGAATAAAAATAATTTTAGTATGACCAATCTCCTGAGTAGAAATCCAAGCCATAACCAATCGTGTTTACAGTCAAACGTCCCAATGCGCCCTGACGGCCTTTTTAAACGACGGTCATTTTATTTTTATTAAATTTATTTGAGAAATATAGTACAGTACATACATACAATAAATACATACAATAAATACAATAAAAACAAATAAAATAATACAATACAATGTACCAATAAAGTTACCAGTACAATAACTTAAAAATTCATCGTGTGTAGACAAAAAGAAGGTATAGGTTAATTGGCCAGAACACTTGGACGGTATCCAAAATGTGGCTTCACATTTTTCCCGGAAAAGCTAAGTAGCCAAAAGAACCATAGATTTTTGGTGTTCGTTCATTACTTTTCAACCTAATTCTAGGCATTATCTGTTAAGTGGCGGAACTCAACGCCGCGGCTTGTGGCCGTGGCCAAACTTTTAAGTCAACCAAACTTTCTAGCATAATTATACTATGAATGGGAATTGAGCCTACAATTACGGCATTTACAGCCAGACATTACCCCACGGCGCCACGTTAGTATCCAAGAGAAGAGGGTTTAAATTCTAATTCGTTAAAAAATTTCCATCATGGCACAGTGGGACAACATTTGACTGTAAATGCGATTGATAATATTGGGTTCGATTGTCCATCGGAGGAATACATACATACATAGCTTCACGTTGTATCCCGCATATAGCAGGGTAGGCAGAGAGAACCTAGTGTTCCACTCCATTCCCCACTTTCCGTTGAATTGAGGCATTGTATGCTGATTGACGGAACTCAACGCCGCGCTTTGCCTTGTTGCCTGGAGTGGGAATCGAACACACAACTGTCGCGTTTACAGTCGCACGCTTGTGCCTCTGCGTCACGACAGGCGTTATTTAGAATGTCTTAACATTAGGACCTTTCTGACTATCCAACTAAATGCGGGATAAAGCGTGAAGCTGATTTTTTCTTTTTTCTAATATTGATATGAAGTTCCAGCATATAGGGCTTGAATTTGTCAGATTAAGTTGCAAACAATATTTCTAAGAGAAACAACTAAGAACAAAAGATACGAGTTTAAGGACAGGTAATATGAAATATTGTATGAAAGATAATAAATGAAGACAGTTTCATATTCTGAAAGTAGTACACAATTATTTAGAAGTTTGTTTTATTTAATAGAAATAATTTCAGTTTTCAAGTCTTTTATGCTGTAACGATCTAGAAAGAATATTATAATTATTCTAGATCTAGATCTACAATAATTATAATATTTCTTTTTGTAGTTTAGTGTTTTTTTCCTATGTAACATTGTAGTAGTGAGAGACTTAACTCTCCGTTCTTTACTTTCCGTTCAAATATCGAACTTTGAGTGTTAAATGAGAGAATTTAGCGCCTTGCATAGTATTACCAGAGTAGGGATATGCGGAGAAGACTTAGTGTCAAAATACTCCGTTCTCTGCTATGTTGTTTTTTTTTAACTTCACGCTGTATCCCGCATATAGAGGGGTAGACAGAGGGAACCAGAGAACCTAGTGTTAAGACACTCCATTCTCTTTCAACATTTCTGTTCCCCACTGTCCGCCAAATTGAGGCATTGCGTGTTGAGTGGCGGAACTCAACGCCGCGCTTTGCCTTGATACCAAACCCAAGAAATGAAAATACTAAATTTTACATTTCCTGCTTTGTTTCGCTTGGTAATTCAGATTTTCTTTTCAAGACAAAAAATCAAGAGACCATCGTTACGCAAAGTCAGTATCTCATTGTAAACGCTAATGGTTGTGGCTTTGATGCCCATTAAGGAAATTATCATATTTAAATTAATTTTCGTTTCACTCTGGCTAATACACTGCCATCGAACCGGAACACATCATAAGATATTTGGCGGTTCGTCTTTGACATGATAGTGGTCGCGAGCCAGACGGAGGACGAACCTCCTACCACCAAACAAATGAAGTGAAGTTACTTCCAATACATTCTAAATAACGTGACAATCAAATATTAATACAAATTTCTTTGTCCCTATATTGTGTGTAATGATGCATTTTCTCAAGAAATTCTGTTAGGTACCTTTTGAAAAGCTTATTCTCCTTACATTTACTTCAATTTACACAACAAAGGGTTAAATGAAGTGTTAACAATTAGATTCATATGTATTCATGTACATATATTATAGGATTTTTGATTTAAAATAGCTTCACGCTTATTCCCTTCATTTATATTCTAGACAATTTTTCCCGTATAAAAAAATAGGGAACCTTTTGACAAAACATTTCTAATTCATTTGTTGTAAAATTCATGACATTACATATGAAGTGGCTGAAGACAACACCGTGCTTTGTGTTACCCGAGTGATGGAAGTTTTTTTTAAAGCTTCACGCTGTATCCCGCACATAGCAAACCAGACAGAGGGAACAAGAGAATCTAGTGTTAAGACACTCAGTTTTCTCGTAACATTTCTGTTCCTCAAATTTTTTTTTTTTTTTTTTTTTATGGATAACGGATGGCAAACGAGCAGAAGGACCACCTGATGGTAAGTGGATACCTTCGCCCATGAACATCTACAACACCAGAGATGTTGTAGATGCGTTGCCAACCTAGAGGATACAGATGAAAGAGGAGGACAATGTAGTATTCCGTTCTCGGAACCACCACATTTTGGGGAAAGGATGGGTGGGAATGGGAAAACCTGGCTTACATGCCATCGAACCGGAACACATCATAAGATATTTGGCGGTTCCTCTTTGACATGATAGTGGTCGCGAGCCAAACGGAGGACTACTTTAATTTAGAATTACTTTAATTTAGATATAAAATTACCCCAAAGTAAGGATTGAACCCACAATCATTCAAGTTTGTTTTCAAACGCTGTTCGAATAACTTCGATATACATGTATCTGAAATAAAAAAATATTACTTTTTATTTATATTTCCATTGAAAATTTGAAAACGAAAACAGTTCATAACACGCTACATTATAAAACAATTAAAAACCAAACAAAATGATACCTAACATAATTACACGGCACATTGCGAAGCGAATAGCAATGCAATCTACGTTGTATCGGAATTTTAATTTAACCTTTTCGTACACGAGTTACTAAATGCACATTTGTTCGTCAACTCACCTCTATGTTACTTCATTTGAGAAATAATCGTTATAAAATAAATATATTATTATTTTCTTTAGTATATATTATTTCATTTTGTGATGGAAAAATAATATATATCCATAATTTGGATTTTATGTCCAATGGAAATCCTATGGGCCTTAAATTAAATAACAATAAGGAACCTGAAAATGTGCTAAGTATAGATGAAACAAAAAGTGAAAATTTTAAAAATAGTAAAGGAGCAACGTTAAGTGATAACAGAAAAACTGATAAGGGAACTGAAGATGATACAAATACGAGAAGAGAATATAAAAATTTAGATGGTGATAATATTTCAAGTAAATTAAAAAATTTACGAACGGAACTAAATGAAAATTTATTTTCGAGTGAAAATCAAGATTCTATTCAAAGACTGTCTAAAATTAAATCTTTGTTAGAAGACTTAAAAGGATTATTAAATAAAGAAACACAACAATATAGGTATGAATTTAAGGAATATGTACCCATCGATGAAGCTATAAGAAATGCGGATTTCATTCAAGCAATCCAAAAGAAGAAAACAGTAATTGGCCTAAATTTGGTACCAGAGTTTGAGACCAAAATGTATGTTAAAAAATATTATAATTGAGATCTTTCTTACTAGAACGATTGTTTAATTCATATTACAGAGCCACGCTGTATGCTGCATATATGGGTATATAGAGGGAACCTTAGTATTAAGACACCTGCTCCCCCACTTTCCGCCGAATAGAGACATTGCGTGCTGCGGTTTGCCTTGTGCTACAAACCTGTGAATGAAAAACCATTACCTGAAGTGGGAATCGACCTCACAACCTGTTTACCTAAAAATAAAACCTATTTCTGGGGTGAAATACACTATAAAGTTGACTTTATTACGATTAACCAAAATTACACATCAAATCCTAACTAAATTTAAATGGGGCCACATCGAAAACACTAGTTATCATTTAAAAAGACTATATCAAAACTGGTTGACCCAGTAATAAGTTACAGTCAAATACAGTCAAAATCAGATACAAACTAGTCGCAATACAGTCAAATACAGTCGCAACACCTCCTTTTTGAGATCGGTTAAAATAATTAAGAGTATATGTATATATATATATAGAATATAATATCATATGTAAAATAATTTTAAGTTCATCGTCATAAGCGGCTTTTATTTCACTTTTGTGGACCTAAGCCTTCATTGTTATAATAATCATCACCAAACAATGTTCTAATCCTACCAATAATCCTCTGAATTATTCTATGGAGAGTGACTGACTTCTAAGAACACGATAGTTGTAGGTTCGAATACTTCTCGTTTCTCGTCAATTTTTCTTTCAATGCCTTAAAACTATGTTAACATATTTTGTTTTAGGGAAAAACTTTAAAATTAAAAACCTGAAAAGTGTTAAGTTATGATAAACCTTCTGGTCAAGTTGTTTTGGATGCATTGAGAGTTTTTTTAATTGCTTTTAAGTACAAAAATATTTGCTTTTTGCTCTTGATCTGCAAAGGAACTATTTTATTGCATACTTTCAGATATTTGTTTGTGAAGAAAGATTATTATAGTAAACAAGAAATTTAAACATTGCAGAAGTCGTCCTTTTACCGCCCAAAATCGAGACAATGCGTGAGTGGCGGAATCACGTCAGCTGATACAGAGCGGGGAAAATGTAATAATTTAAATGATCTTCACCTTGAGTGATCCGCAACAGTCATATTTATACTATATTCAAAAGACCTCGAGTTTCTGCTACTTAATATGCAATGTCTCTATTTCGCACAAAAACGTAAAACGGAGTGCCTTGACACCTTCCTGTAACTTTATAACGGCATGCTATCAACAATAATATTTACTGCATTCTTCTCTCTTTCTTTAATAATATTATACTTAATTATTATAACATTGAAAATACGATGAGCCACAATATATTGAATGATCAGAACTAAAACGCGGTCATAACGTTGCTTTATCTAGATAAAAATGAACTACGTTTTACCTGTTACCCAATATTCTGTCGCCAGCTGAATTTAGAGAAATCCTCTATTAGTGCCTTTCCCTACACTCATCAAGGAGCCTACGTGCCAAATGTCATGTTTCTATGAGAAGTAGTTTCGCGTGTACACGTTGTCTGCCTGTCACCAGTAATGCAAGCGTTTTGATATGTACATATGAAAACAGCTTATCTTTCATATATATATATATATATATATATATATATATATATATATATATATATATATATATATATATATATATATATATATATATATTAAGTATATATATATATATATATATATATATATATATAACAGCATGAAAGATAAATGATAAATAAATGTTTTAAATGATAAATCAGATTAAATATTTGTCAATAGCATATTATGATTTTATTGTTATGCGATTAATTATGGAAAGTAAGAAGTCTGCTGTAGGGGAAAGTTAGAAAATAAAAAAAATGAAAATGAAATGGAAATGAAAAAAAAATGAAATGAAAAAATAGAATGTTGAAAATTCTGAACTGATAATTATTTTGATTATGATGATTTTGTATTTGTATTGACTATTAAGAAAAATTCCTGCTGAGTTTTGCGCCGGTTCTTTCAGATCTGAGGCATTAAATTTTGTGAACCGGTTCTAAATTATTTGACGTTCAAACAATGAACTATATAACTTATTTTGATTACAATTATTCGATTTTGAATTCAATTTTTTTGCCTATGTGGTGTGGAGAAACGATTTAGACGTGTATATCCGATGTAGCCTCAGTACGTCATGATTGCCTTCTTGTAGTCGAATATTACTATATATTTTTTTTTTTTTTTTTTTTTTTATTGATAACGGACGGCAAACGAGCAGAAGGACCACCTGATGGTAAGTGGTTACCTTCGCCCATAGACATCTACAACACCGGAGATGTTGTAGATGCGTTGCCAACCTAGAGGATACTGATGGAAGGGGGGACAATGTAGTAGTCCACTATCGGAACCACCACATTTTGGGGAAAGGATGGGTGGGAAAGGGGAAAATCTGGCTTACATGCCATCGAACCGGAACACATCATTAGATATTTGGCGGTTCGTCTTTGACATGATAGTGGTCGCGAGCCAGTCGGAGGACGAACCTCCTACCACCTAACAAACCTAACCTAACTTACTTAAGTAATATTAAGTGTACTTTTAATTGTTACTTATTCTTATTTACCTATTGATTATCATAATATCATTAAATTCTGTTAATCCATTGTAAATCCTTAATTTAAAATTATATCAATTAAAATGTCAAATGACATTTACACCTAATAAAAGTTTGAAAGAAGGAATAATTCTGTAAGTAATGACAGTCAATTTAGTCAGTCATGTCTGTCGAACAAGTCAGTTCAGCTCCTGAGGTAAAATTTTTATTTTATAGCTTCACGCTGTATCCCGCAAATGGCAGGTTAAGCAGAGGGAACCTGAGAACCTAGTGTTAAGACACTCTGTACTCTTAAGATATCTGTTGCCCATTTTGCGCCGAATTAAGGCATATTTACAATGGTAATATAAAACACACGTGGTTAATTAATCGTAAACACTTGTGCTATTCGCTAATGGGAGGTAATTCGATCGCCTTGAAGTTTAATTATACCTTTACGCTGAGTCAACTTTCATACAGTGTGAGGGTTTTATCTGACATTAAAAAAAGAGGTTCTGAATTCAATTGTATTTTTTCTTTATGTTTTACCGCTAAAAATTTTACTGGGATATTTTTTCTTAGATTAGATTTCGAGTTTTTTTGTAATTTGTAAGTGAAAATATGAAGTGTGTCTAGAAAAAAAATGATTAGTTTTAAAAAATAGATATATAACCAGTAAATTACCCCTCTATTGTAGTTTGAACCTGTAACCACGTCAGTCCGACTCCTACTACGTAACTTGGTCTCTTAGGATAAACATTGAGGCATTAAGCTCCATGAGTAATAAATTAGAACACAGTTTTTTTTTCTTTATGTGTTTATCGTATAACGTTTAACAGGCTGAACCGATTTTGATCATTCTTTTCTTAAATGATAGCTAGTTGTTCTGATGTGATCCGAGTAAAATTTAATTAAGATCTGACCAGTAGTTTTTAAGTTATTTGTAATTATACTACTTTTAGAGAGAATTTCATTTGAATTTTTAGTTCCTATCATACAAGTATAACCACTAAAACAAAGAAATTGCATTAGATAAGTACAAAATGTGGAGCTAGTTTGGCAAATTTGGAGTGACGCCAACAGGGATGCCAAGTACGTTTCATGTAATTACTAGTATTTGTGTAACTGTGGAATATAAAGCGAACAATTGTAGTCTTTATACGTCATATCTGTATAGAACTTGTTTTCAAGTTGTAGCTAGATTTTAGATAGATAGATTTTTTTTTTTTTTTTATGGATAACTGATGGCAAACGTGCAGAAGGACCATCTGATGGTAAGTGGTTACCTTCGCCCATGAACATCTACAACACCAGAGGCGTTGTAGATGCGTTGCCAACCTAGAGGATACAAATGGAAGGGGAGGACAATGTAGTAGTCCGCTATCGGAACCACTACATTTTAGGGAGAGGATGGGTGGGATAGGGGATAAGCTCTTTATTGCATACAACAAAATAATTTACATTTTCCATAGATATCAACAACAGAAAAAATAAACACAAACAATAAAAAATAACATGTACGAAAAGACTACTTCGAAAGGAGGTAGTATACAAAGGCGACCTTATCACAAGTGATCTCTTCCAGGTAACCTTTGACATAAACGTTCAACAACTCTTATTTTATTAGGTAGAGAGAGAGCCTGTGAGAGAGTGTTTAGAGACTCCAGTCTCCACTTTCTAATATTATGATCATTGACATTTTTTGTCTTACTAATATGATCCCTCCGTATGAAAGTCGAACTCTCGACTATCGTATCTATCATCAGATGCTGTTCAACTACACCACAGTGGCCTCAAAATTCATATAAACGTAGTGGGTTCAGTCCATGATCTGTTGAAGCTAAGAAAATCATTAACACTAGGTTCTTTCTCCCCACCCTGATGTGGGCAAAAAAATAAAGCTAAAAAATCAGTTTTAATAATATTATGACGTACCATGATACAGCGGGACAGCGTCTGATTGAAACTCGACTGACTATGGATACTATTCCTACTAGGGGAAATAATTGTATTTATATTATTTTCATTTCCCCGTTAAATTCCACCAGTTAACACGTAATATCGCGAGAACAGAGAGCCCTGACACTAGATTCTCTTAGTCTATCGTGCTGTAAAAAAGGTTAAAGATGCTAAAAACAATTAAAATAACATAATACATATATTTGTTTATGTAAATTCCACAAGTAAATTAATTAATTTATACAACCACGCCTTTCGTACATAGCAGACCCAAGGGCAGAGGGTGAGGTTTAATAGAACCAAACCTTGATTGTTGACTAATGAACGTACTCCTATGTATATACATAGGTACATAGTTATACCTAATTGGGAAATTGATTATATTACCATAAAATTTTCGGTACTGGTTACGTAAAGTGCGGCGTTAGGTTTCGCCACCACATCAATTTTGATAATAACATAGGTCAAGTTCAAGCCAAGAAACAAGTGATGCAGAATTTAATAGATAATAACAGTTTTAAAATTTAACGCCTGTCGTGGCGCAGAGGCACGAGCGTGCGACTCGAAATGCGATAGGTTGTGGGTTCGATTCCCACTCCAGGAAAATGTAAAATGTAGTATTTTCATTTCTTGGGTTTGGTAACAAGGCAAAGCGCGATTGAGATGCACTCAACACGCAATGCCTCAATTCGGCGGAAAGTTGGGAACGGATACTGCTAAGTAGCGGAACTCAACGCGTGTGTGTTATCCTTATAATAGTGTGAACAAATTTTGGTGATTCTTTTTGTATCTGTTAGCAAGTGCTTTTGATGTGGTTCCATTTACATTTGGCTATGGTTATGAGTAGTTTTTAAGTTATGTATAATAATTTTTGCTCTTTTGTACATCTTATTTGAAGTCAGTTTTTATTTAAATTAAAAATCTTAATCTGGAGTGTCTTAACACTAGTTTCTCTGCTTTCCTCTGCCTACCCTGCTATATGCGGGATACAGCGTGAAGAGAAAAAAAAACAGTTTACCTCGCATAGCAGGGTATTTAAAGAGAACCTAGTGTCAATATATTTCGCTCTTGACTTATTCCAGTTATTGCGTGATGAGTGGCGGAACACAACGCCCTGGTTTGTCTTATTAGAGTGGAACAATCAAAATAATGTAGATATAATCTGTCTTCTAAGTGAGAATCAAACATATAACCGTGTCAGTCAGTCACTGTCCGACTGTGCCATAATGGCCTGAAAAAAAAAAATTGTTACTTTTTTAATTTTAAAAATATAGATTAAAAAAAGTTGGCAAATGAAATTATAGATTGATTTACGTCAGCTGGAGCTTTTAAATGATTTAACTACGCTTCAATGATATTTGTTTTGGAATACATTCGAATTGCTTTTTACTTCAAATGTTAAATGAATTTCAGTACATGATAGGATACGACGAGTGTATCAAGTTTTTTATTTTTAATTTAAAAAAAAATGTTACCAAGTAGAATCTCTAAAAAAATTAAAGCAATTTCATAGTACAAAGTCCCTTAACTAGATTGGATTGTTATATATTATTAGCAATAATAATTAACTAATTTTTTTAATTTTTTAAACAACGTGTAGAATGCATGGCTTAGTAGTATTTAGTGAGCCTAATTTTTTTTTTTTTTTATGGATACCGGATGGCAGAGCAGGCAGAAGGACCGCCTGATGGTAAAGTGGTTACCTTCGCCATGAACATCTACAACACAAGAGATATGTACTAGATGCGTTTATAACCTAAGGAGATACAGATGGGAGGATAATGTAATAGATACTATCCGGAACCACCACATTTTGGGGAAAGGATGGGTGGGAAAGGAAAAACCTGGCTTATGCCATCGGAACGGAACACATCATAAGATATTTGGCGGGTTCGTCTTGACTAGCTGATAGTGATTGCTTGAGCCAGACGGAGGACGAACCTCCTACCACCAAACAAAAAATTTAGTTTCAAATTCAAAAGTTAATAAATTTAATAATGCTTCTTAACATCGCTAAATACGGCGACTTTTGTAGAAACGACGAACAGTGTCTTGACACTAGCTTTCTCTCACGATTCTTCTATGTGGGATGATAAAACAGCGACATGAGAACTCATATTAAAACAAAACTTAGATGAAATTAGAAAACGATATACTTGATTTGTCTATCGCCTGTCGTGGCGCAGAGGCTGTAAACGCGACAGGCTGTGGGTTCGATTCCCACTCCAGGACATGTAAAAGTTTAGCATTTTAATTTCCTAGACCTTGGTAACAAGGTAAAGCGCGGCATTGAGTTTCGCCACTCAGCACATAATGCCTCAATTCGGCGGAAAGTGGGAAACGGAGTGTCTTAGCATTAGAATCTTAGGTTCCCTCTGCCTACCCTGCTATATGCGGGATACAGCGTGAAGCTAAAAAAAAATAAAGCAAATAAAACGATATACCTAATTTAGCGACCTTTACCTTTCTATACTGGATAGCGCTCGTTTACGCTTAAAGTCTAGTAATCTGATAAGTGCTAGGTTACCAGAGACTAGAGCACTCGCTTAAAGGTCTAGGGGAATTGAGTGGACGCAATAACCATGTTAAATTAAATATACGATGCAATCAAGTTTTACAATCCGTAGTCCACTATGGGAGATTGGAATGACGTAATCTATATATGTTTATATGTATATATATATAACGCTTGCGTTAGAGGCCGTAGAAAGATGAATTTGACGTGTAGGTCCTTGGGGAGTGCGGGGAAACATTAAGAAAGGACATCCTGGATCTTAGCATGTAGAAGCAAGCTTCTTGAAGAGTGTCAGGTAGTTCTGAGAAGAGAATTTGAAATTTCTATGGAAATTAAAGAAAATGAGATTTAAGGTTTTACAGTCCACGTAATCGAAGTCACGGTATACATGTAGGCATAAATGCTATTTACATATTATTCGAGTTATTACACCCACTGTTTTTTTTCTTGTGATCAATGTGTAAATGGTACAACAGCCTATCGAATTATTTATAAGGCTACCTTAGAAGAGAGTTCCCCATACAAATTTTAACTATGCCATATTTATACTTTGTCCGCATAACATTTGTAAAAAGGAGTACCAAGTTCTTCTTCATAGTCATGGCTTAGGAACATCCGCGAATGGACGGGAATCAAAAGCGCTGTAGAGCTATTCCATGCTGCCAGGAATAGGACTGAATATGCGAAGCTGACTGCCAACCTTCACTAGTTGGAGAGGCACTAAAAGAAGAAGAAGAAGTTCTTCTTGCTGTCAGAAAAATGCTTGAAGCTTTTTCCATCAACCATTACAATGTTCAAACTAAATATTTGCTAGAAACCTCAGTACGTACACTATGTAATTACTATAGTATTAATAACTTCTATTTCATACAAAAATAATAGGAATTTGCTTTGTACACGCAAGGAACGAGCTCACGCACGCACGGACGCTCTACATTTTTATTTAAATAGGTCATTATATATATTTTTTTAATTCAATACTTTATCTCGTATAGCGGAGTAGACAGAGAGAACTTAGTGTCCAGACACTCCATTTTCCTATTTCTGCCCGAATTTGAAAATATCGACTCGAAGAATTCAACGCCGCAAGTTATTTTACCAGAGAAGTGGCGCAGAGGCACAAGCGTGCGACTCTACTCGTTGTGGGTTCGATTCTCACTCCAGGAAATGTAAAGTTTAGTATTTTCATTTCATGGGTTTGGTAACAAGGCAAAGCGCGACGTTGAGTTCCGCCACTCAACACGCAATGCCTCAATTCGGCGGAAAGTGGGGAACCCACAACCTGTCGCGTTTACAGTCGCACGCTTGTGCCCCTGCGCCACAACAGAGCTTTTCTTGACTTTAATGAATAGAGTAAATGCGTTAGTTTGTTCAGAAACTCTCACAAGGGTCTGTTTGATAAGGAATAAATATTTGTATAATAAATTAGCTTCTACATACACTTTCTTGTATAAATATAGTCCTAATATATGCGTATGTATTTATGAAATATCTCTTCGTTTTATTGTAGGGTAACTAGAATTAGTTGACCCTTTGGCATGTGAAATACACATTTCCTTAGTAACGTAGTACATTTACCGGTGATACCCATAGCATCAGTCAAAATCAGAATTCCCCTCCGCCGCTGGGTAGCGTCCCGTAAAAGTCGGGTATCCCAGTAGTTTGGTGGTAGGAGGTTCGTCCTCCGACTGGCTCGCGACCACTATCATGTCAAAGACGAACCGCCAAATATCTAAAGATGTGTTCCGGTTCGATAGCATGTAAGCCAGGTTTTCCCCCTTCCATCTGTATCGTCTAGGTAGGCAACGCATTTACAACACCTCTGGTGTCGTAGATGTCTATGGGCGATGGTAGCCACTTACCATCGGGTAGTCATTTTGCTGGTTTGCCATCCGTTATCCATAAAAAAATAGCGTCAACCGTTCATATGGCGTACAGTGTTATGAATTAACCTCTTTATTAACTGACTTCAAAATAAGAAATAGTTTCTCAAATTTAGATATTATTATGTGTGTTACCGTATATTTTTTTACTGGCTGACCAGGTTTTGATGATTCTTCTTGTTATATGATAACTAATGCTTTTGATATGGTCCCATTTAAATTTACTTAAGATCTGACGAGAAGATTCTGGCAATTCTTAATATTTTTTTATTTAGTGCCTTTCCATTGGTGGTTTTTTTTTGTTTTTGTTAAAATATTAATTACGTACCTAGAACCATATTTATATAATAAACCAGACTGATCCAATAAACTATCTTACTCATAAGAACAATGAAAAAATTCTTCCATAAAGCATCTATTAATTGCGTCCATATATCATCTTGTAGATTAATGTTCCCTGATTACGGGAGATGAGGTAAACAATCCACCGTAACATAATATAATATATTGGCTGGATAAAGATTTATGTCTTTATTATACAAAAGAAAAAACTGCTTCACGCTTTCTTCCACATAAATTGTAAGAGTAATCTAGTGTCTCCGCGGAGAATGGAGTGTCTTAACACTAGGCTCTCTTTGCCTTACCCTGGTATACGAGAGAATTAATGAAGCCTTAGTTTAATCAAAGTCGATAAATATCGTTGCTTAAGTCGTTTCGTAGTAAAAAAATCTAAATCATGATTTTTTTGATTAGGTCCCTATAATTCTAAAGGTGTGATGTATACCAGTCCGACGAAATAATGCAGATCTCATTATTACAGTTCCACACTTTTTCCCCATATCACTTTAAGTGGGGAACGGAATTGTTGAATGAGAATGGATTATCTTAACACCAGGTTCTCTGGTTCCCTTTGCCTACCCCGCTACATGCGGGATACAGCGTGAAGTTAAAAAAAAAAGAACTTTAGTCAGGGAAGGCATGGTGTCTCAAATTAGGGCAGCAAAGAGAGAACGGAGTATCATAACAATAGATTCGCTTCTACCTATACGAGAAAAAGCATGAAATCTTAGCATATGAACAGATCTAGGAAATAGTACAGTTCTCGGTATTATTTTATACGTAATGGCTTTGAGCGTAGCAGTAGAGCACATATCACTTTGCCGATTAACGGTGTATGGAGAACGCATGAAGGAAATTGTTTGTATGGATCTTTTAGATTTAGATAAAAACCAGTTTCATGCTTTACGCGTATCAGGGTAGACTGGTAATTGGTAGTCTAGTTCTGGTGTTGAGACACTCCGTTTGTCGTTTTCCGCCCGAATTTGAAATTACGTGGTATTCGTAATCAACGTCCAATCTTCCGTTCCGTGTTTTCTTACTACAGCAGAGCAGCCTCGCAAGTAAAGTGAACATCTTCGCATTTACCAGTATAGGTATAATGTTTTTGAATTGATAGAAAAACAGAGACGCAACCAGTTTCACTTATTTTTTACGCTTATAAAAGACCCTCCGTGTTGATTAAGTTTTCACTGTTTACACTGCTAGGCGGGAAAAAGCGTGACACCTTCCATTTTACTGGGGAAATTGCCTAGATCTTATATAGTTGGATTCAAACCTTCATCGTGACATCGTGGTACAGTGCAGCATTTGGCTATGAACACGATCGGTTGTGGATTCGACTCCCACTCGGAGAAATATATTTAAATTATTATCATTATCTCACTCTGGTATAACAAAGCGACATTCAACACGCAGAGTCTCCAATTCAGGGGGAAAGCAGAGAACGGAGTGTTTTGGCACTAATTTCTATCACTACCGACCCTGCTTTGTGAGAAAAAACCTGAAGCTGAAAAAAAAATATCTGGGATCACCATCAGTATGTACCAGTGTTGCAATATTTGGAATGTTGCCAGCAGTCTAAATAAATAGAAGGAAAAACATATCTTCTAAAGGCTATTGTCCGGTGTTTTTTCCGGTGACGCCTTCGTTGTACCAAAACAGAATAGGTAGTCGTTTCAATAAACTATACTGGTATACGGTTTAGAGGTTTAGAGGGATATGGGGGTGAATTTTATGTTTTTTAAATTACTTACTTACTTAACTTCACGCTTTATCCCTAGCGGGGTAGTCAAAGAGAACGGAGCGCCAAACGCTACGGTTCCTGCATACCTCTTTCGCCTCGTCCACAGTCTCTATCTCTTCATGCATGCCCTCCAGGGGGTCCTCATGGTTTTTACTTGACCTTCCTCCATTATCATTGATACTGTGTCCTCGAAGGTCAACCGAGGTCTCCCTTTACCCCTCTTGCCGCTCACCTTTGCTTTTTTAAATGACTGTAAAAAAGTTGGATCTCAATTCGACTGTATTATGTCAATCAATTTTGATGACTTTTTTCATGAACCATACCCACATCAGACGCTGTAGTAGCTTTTGTGTGGGTATGGTAAATCTACTTGCTTAAAATGTAATCGATATGAACTTACATAAGTACACTCAAAAATAATTGAAGAAACAAATAATTAACAAAGTTTTGATAGTTTAACAGTGTTAATGACGCACTTAGGAAACGAAAAACATTTTTTAGAAAACATGTAAAAATTTGAACGTAGAGCGAGACTCGAACCCGCGCCTCTCAGAAACCGTCCAAGCGCTTTGACCGCTGGGCCATGCGTTCTATATCCAGCTGCGTCGGCTCTGACCGCTGAGCCATGCGTACTATATCCAGCTGCGTCGAAATTCTTATACGTTACAACTTATTTATGTTCGTAGCATCTCTGTGCCAAGAGTAAAACTGTAAAAAATAAAAAAAATAATATTACTGTAAAAAAAAAAATTAAAACTAAAATAAAAGCTATTAAAAATAAATCCAGTCATCCAGTAAAAAGCTATGCGGTAACATACATAAAAGATTTATTTTTTAGCTTCACACTGTATCCCGCATATGGCAGGGAAGGCAGAGGGAACCTGAGAACCTAGAGTTAAGACACTCCGTTCTCTTACAACAATTCCGTTCCCAACTTTCCGCCAAATTGAGGCATTGCTTGCAGGAAATGAAAATACTAACATTTCCTGGAGTAAGAATCGAACCCACAACGCCTGTCGTGGCGCAGCGACACAAGCGTGCGACTGTAAATGCGATAAGTAAAAGATTTACAGTCGAATTGAAAATTGAACTAGTATACCTATACCTATATTGGTGACTAGACGTATACATTGATTAAACATTTTCAAAAAGAACTTTAAATTAGTTTCCCTTTGTGCTGTACTAAAAGTAATATATATTTTCTTTCAAAATATTACAAATATTTGTAAATAAACATTGTGGTCTGAATGAGTCTCTCGTAAAGCGAGACAAGTTCTCTATGTCTAGTGATGACACTAATAATTTTTTCATATCGAGAATCCAAAATTTGAATATAATTATATTGTTTACTGGCTATGTCCCACCACCTAACACGCAATGTTTCGAATTCAGGTAAAAGGTAAACAGCGGAGTGTTAATATTAAATTGTAAGATTATATATATAGATTATGACACCTATCGTGGCGCAGAGGCACATGCGTGCGACAGTAAACATGACAGGTTGTGGGTTCGATTCCCACTCACGGAAATGGAATTTTTCACTTCCTGGGTTTGGTAACAAGAGGCGCGACGTTGAGTTCCGCACACCTCAGCACGCAATGCATAATCTGGCGGAAAGTGGGGAACGGATTTGTTGAAGGAGAACGGAGTGTCTTAACACTAGGTTCTCAGATTCCCTCTGCCTACCTTGCTATATGCGGGATACAGCGTGAAGTTCGCAAAACGGAACACGTGTCCGTAGTGATCAGAATAAATATAATAAAAAAAAAGATTCATACACAGAGAAAAAGATATTTTTTTTTAAATAATTTACCTATATACCTTTAAACTGCGACAACAAATAACAATTTGAGAGAATTAACGGGTTTATAAAACAGAGTGCCTTAACACTATAAATCAGATTATATAAAACTAGAAAATAACATATTAATCTAATTTTAATACTATATCAAAATTATTTTTGCAAATGCACCAGATCTGTGTTTATATAGAAAGATCGATATCATTGTTTTTAAATTCACACTTGTCCCTATTTTCCTTTAACAAGGTCTTGTTTTCTTTTGTTAGTTTCTGGCATTTTTGTATTCACCTTATAATATAATAATTTACGTATGGGAACAGCCACGTTTTATTCTGAAATTTTTACATGTCATTATCTTTTGACTATCATGCGCATGGTTAGCTTTATTAAAAAGCTTGTGAGGTTTATCGAAGTTGCCAGAAGTATTCCAGTGGCTAATAAAACTTTACTTTGAAAAAATGTGCCAGAAAACCATCGTGGCGCAGTGAGACAGTCTGACTGTAAGCAAGTGATTGGTGTCGTTTAGTTGTCGATTCCCAGTTTCTCGGGATTTCAATTCCGGCTCTGGTGAGGAAAAAAAGTTAGCCACTTTGTTGAGTTCAGCCACTTTCTTATTATGAATTTTTCAATTCCGCAAACTGGTTACAATGCAAGCCTGCCATAGAGTTCCGCCACTCACGCAATGCCTCAATTCGAAAGCGGAAAGTGGGGAACGAATTGTCTTAACACTGGGATTCCCTCTGTCCACCGTGCTATATGCGGGATACGAAAGCGTGAAGCTGTGTATATGTAATAATGCATAAAAATACAATAAATTAAAAAAATAAAGTTCCCGGCGTTTGCAGTGCATGTTTCATATGTTGACATGCCATTGATAACGCGTTGTTAACGCACTTTCAACGTGGCTCTAAATGCCGCTGACCTTCCATATTTCATCTAACAACGATAGCCTATTGGTCGATGTAGCCTACAAATAAATAACCACTAGATAGAACTCACTCTCAATACGCGGCTAAAGTAAAAATATTTTGTATTTGCGTGGTTGAATTTTTATACGCAAAAATGGATTCATAGGGAGCAATGATTCATCGTAGAAAGCGATATAGCAAATAATGGTTGTGAGTTTGATCCTCGCTAGAGAGAATGATCTATATATATATAAATAATGAATGTTTGTCTGTATGTCATCGTTGAACTGAAAAACTAGTGCACCGATTATTATGAAGGAGTAGTATATCTTACCCATCGTTTTTGGTTGTTTATTAGACAATGTGCAGAATTTTGAATTCATTATGTTCTATTTGTTTTCGCTCTCAACGCCTGTGGTGGCGCAGAGGTGTAAGCATGCGACTATAAGACGCGACAGGTTGTGGGTTCAGGAAATGTAAAAATTAGTGTTAGCATTTTTCATTTCTGGGTTTATTCTTCAAAACAGCAAGCGCGGCGTTGAGGTTCCACCACTCAGCGCAATGTTGGTGGCCGGAAGGTGGAGGAGCAGGTGTCTTAACACTAGGTTCTACTCAGGTTCCTCTGCTACCCACCCTGCTGTACGTGGGCGTGAAGCTACCAGCAATATCTCTTAACCTGCCATCTGAGGTAAGACAAAGCGAGCGTTGAGTTCCAACAATTCAATGTCTTTAAGTAAGACTGAGAGAGGAGAACCATGAAAACACCAATTAATGATTTATCATTAACTAATTTATTAGAGTTTAAGTAGCTTAAAATTTTTATTTAGAAAGTGAGTGAAACTAAAAAACGGAGTCAGCAGATGATATTACTTAAATATATATTTTTGATGCCACATTTATTTTATCTTTCTTAATATTAGATATTTGAAATTTGTTGTGAAACTAGCCAAAATATTATTTTATATCTTTTTCTGTTATTACTATTAGGAGGTTCGTCCTCCGTCTGGCTCGCGACCACTATCATGTCAAAGACGAACCGCCAAATATCTTATGATGTGTTCCGGTTCGATGGCATGTAAGCCAGGTTTTCCCCTTTCCCACCCATCCTTTCCCCAAAATGTGGTGGTTCCGATAGCGGACTACTACATTGTCCTCCCCTTCCATCTGTATCCTCTAGGTTGGCAACGCATCTAGTACATCTCTAGTGTTGTAGATGTTCATGGGCGAAGGTAACCACTTACCATCAGGCGGTCCTTCTGCTCGTTTGCCATCCGGTATCCATAAAAAAAAAAAAAAAAAAATACCTTCTATTTTCAATTATTTAAAAAAAACTACAATGTGAATTCACTACATACTAAAACCACTATGACTCCTTTGCTTTCGTAGTTGCTTTTTTAACTTGACCTTTTTTCTCTCTAACGTTATCTAAACGTTCTATAAATACCATCAAATCTTTTATGTCAACATCTAATTTCACCACCTTCTCATACAATTTTAGATGCATATATAATGACACGAATTTATCGTGAAAGTTCTTTAAAGTCGAATATATTACCATTTGCTGTCTTTTCAGATTTCTTAGAAGCGCGAAACAATAACCTATGCGATACTTTATGTGATTTATGTATCTTTTTCTCAGTAATTGTACATACGGTAGCTGATACTTGGTCATATATATAAATTGTTCCATCAACTGCAGGACTCTGTACCTGATTCTATAATTATTAAATCTTGGGTCAATTAAGTCATAGTCCGGAAGATGTCTCAAGATATTAACTCCTGTCAAATTTTTAACACTATTAAATCTTCTTGTTTGTACATTTATTACATCCACATTATAAATATCTTGTACTGGTCCTATGTTATTATCTAGCAAAGTTTTAATATCCAATTTTCGTTTTCTCAAATTAAGTTCTGTTATACTTAGATTCCTCGCATCTTTCTCGATATAACTTAGCTCGGATGCAGTTAATGCTTTTTTAACATCAGATTTTGATATTTCTGTAGTAGTTTCGTAAGGGGCGCGTAGTTGAAAGTTTGGTTTCTTTAGTTTTGGAAGAATTGAATCCATGAGGTCGTCTGCTTTTATTTCGTATATTTCTTTCGTTTGAATTAAAGTTGTGTAGCAGTCTAGTAATAAAAGTATATAATTTTAATTGAAAAGAAAAATTAATTCAGATAAAATGCACCAAAAACTTATATTATAAGGAATAACTCGAAACTAGTCGTCAAACTGTAACTATACTTAAATGGAACCAGATGAGAATGACATAAGACAGAAAGACAAAAAGAATGATCAAAATTGGTTCACGGTAAAATCCGAATTTGGCGGAAAGTGGGAACAAATTGTTGTAAGGGAACGGAGTGTCTTGACACTAGGTTCTCAGGTTCCCTCTGCCTACCGCCCTTATGCAGGATACAGCGTGAAATTAAAACCAAAGTTCATCACCCAGTAAAAGTTAAGACATAAAAAGAATGCGACTAATTGAATCTACTTTTTTTTTTTTTTTATGGATAACTGATGGCAAACAGGCAGAAGAGACCACCTGATGGTAGTGATTACCTTCGCCCATGAACATCTGCAACACCAGAGGCGTTGTGATGCGTTATAACCTAGAGGATACAAATGGAAGGGGAGGGGACAATGTAGTAGTCCGCTATCGGAACTACACTATTTTAGGAAAGGATGGGTGGGATAGGGGAAAACCTGGCTTACATGCCATCGGGCGGAACACATCATAAGATATTTGGCAGTTCGTCTTTGACATGATAGTGGTCGCGGAGCCAGACGAACCTCCCTACCACAAAACATAAATTCTGTTGAAGTCGATGGAAGTTTAGCTATTACTTATAGTTATTTGTAATATCAATACTTACATAATAATATAATAAATATTGTATTTACGTTTAAATAATTTTCATAATACCAAACATAAATTACAGATATTTGTCGTTACATCGTAGAATCGTCATTCATACTTTGTACACAAAGCGATATAATCGATTGTATAATGAGTGTTTATTACTGCTATTCTGATTAAAATGAAACACTTGTTGTATTGTTTTAATTATTTCATTTGGGAAAGCTTCACGCTTTTCCCTCATAGCATGGTAGCAGAGAGTTAAGACACTTCATTCTCCATTTTTTCATTTAAATGCAAGACTTTATCAATTGAGATCAATTGTTGTGGGTTGATTATTGGTTTCGATATTTTTTTTTTTTATGGATAACGGATGCGACGAGCAGAAGGACCACTGATGGTAAGTAGATATCTTCGCCATAATGCATCACAACACCAGAGATGTTGTAGATGCATTCCTTAACCTAGAAGGATACAGATGGAAGAGGAGGACATTGTAGTATTCCGTTCTCGGAACCCACCACATTTTGGGGAAAGGATGGGTGGGAATGGGAAAACCTGGCTTACGCACCCATCAGACCCGGAACACATCTACAAGATATTTGGCGGTTCGTCTTTGACATGATAGTGGTGCTTGAGCCAGACGGAGGACGAACCTCCTACCACCAAACAATATGGACTTGAAAGAATGATTATATTTAAATTATTTTCATTTACCGATTCTGTTAAGACAAAGCGGACAGCGGAAGACAGAGTGCATTGACTCTAGGTTTTCCCTGTTATGGGAAAAAAAGTGCAAGCGATATTTATCTATATATGCAAAAATGCAAAAAGAAAGTGCCCAGGGCTGTGTAATTCCTGCGAAAGCAGGAAAAACAAGATTTTTAGTTTTTTAAAGAAGTCGTGGGTTTTTTCCTTGTGAGGGGACGGGGTTATAATATAATTCCCCTTCGCCGCTGGGTGGTAGCATCCGTAAGCGGCGGCTATCAGTAGTTTGAGTGGTAGGAGGTTTGTCAAGACGAATCGCCAAATATCTTATATGTTCCGATTAGATGGCATATAAGCCCAGGTTTTCCTATTCCCGCCTATTTATTCCCAGAATGTGGTGGTTCTATGGCGGACTGGTATGGCACTACATTGTCTCCTACGCACTTTCATCAGTATCCTCTAAATCGGCTTCTTTGCATCTCCTAACTCCTCTGGTGTTGTAGATGTCCAAGGACAGTATCTACTGACCTCAGATAGTCTGCTCGTTTGTTCCGCCTTTGATCAAAAAAAGAACTTTGTGTTTTAAAAAAACATACTCCCATGATCATTTATAGTCTATATAAAGTGGTTTATACTTCTCTGATTCCGTACTCAGGCTGTTTTAAATGCCTAACACTTTCCTTAAATAATGGGCGCTTGAGATTACTTACTATCCTTTGGTACATCTCTCTGCTATATATCATTATATTTTATTTGTATTTTATTAAATTATATTGACTATTTCTGGTATGCTATCGTTGTATTTTATGCTTTATACACAGTACATAACGGTAGTCAGAGAGAAAATAGGGTCAAAACTCCGATCGCTGTTTTCTAAATTCACGAAATTCGAGACATTGTGTGATGTGTGAGTTTCTTGCGCCAGTTATTCTCAGGTCTGAGGCATTAATTTAGTGAGCGGTGGTAAATTGTTGACAGTTCAAAAAATGAAACCTGTGCCATTTTGAATAAAATTATTGACTTTGACTTTGACTTTGGCTTTGATAAGTGGCGGAACTCAACGCTGCGTTTTGTTTTACATACATACATAGCTTCACGCTGTATCCCGCATATAGCAGGGTAGGCAGAGGGAACCTAGTGTTAAGACCGTATCCTACTTTCCCTCGAATTGAGGCATGGCGTGTTGAATGACGGAACTCAACGCCGTTCTTTGCCTTGTTAGCAAACCCAGGAAATGAAAAATTCCATTTCCTGGAGTGGAAATCGAACCCACAACCTGTTGCGTTTACAGCCGCACGCTTGTGCCTCTGCACCACGACAGGCGTTTTTGTTTTTTACCAGAGTGGAGAAATGAAAATAATATAAATATAGTTTTTTTCTCCGAGTTGGAATTGCGTTTACAGTTGGACGCTTTCCCAACATACCACAAATTAATGAAATGTTTTCATTTATAATACTTACTTACTTAGCTTCACGCTTTATCCCCAGCGGGATAGTTAGAGAGAACGGAGCGCCAAACGCTACGGTCATTAACCTCTTCGTGCATGCCGGGGGGTCCTCATGCTTCTTACGTGACCTTCCTCCAGTATCATTGATACTGTGTTCTCGAAGGTCAACCGAGGTCTCCCCCTACCTCTCTTCTCACCTTTGCTTCATATATCTTTCTTACCTTTCTTGCATCACTTATCCTCTCATTTATATATAATAATCATAGAATCAAACTTTGTTACAAAAATAAATAACAAACTGACGGGAAGATGATCTATGATGTAACGCAAAAATTTTATTTATTTTTCTTATAGAGGCAATCGTTGGTCAGTGTCAGTGTTAATGGGTCTGACTGTAATAGGTACGTATATAATATGTCGGTTCGGTTCCTACTTTGAAGGAATGATTTTAAACGCCTAATAACACCGGTCGTGGCGCAGAGGCACAAGCCTGCGACTGTAAACGCGGCATGTTGTGGGTTCGATTCCCACTCCAGGAAATGTAAAAGTTTAATATTTTCATTTCCTCGGCTTGGTAACAAGGCAACGTGCGGCGTTGAGTTTCGCCACTCATCACGCAATGCCTCAATTCGAATGCGGAAAGTGGGGAACGGAGTATCTTAACACTAGGTTCTAAGGTACCCTCTACCTATCTTGCTGTATGCGAGATACAGCGGGAAGCTAAAAAAATAAATATATAAGCTATTTTCATTTCTTCACTCTGGTGAGATAACATCAGTGTCGCAATGTCTCGAATTCGGGCAAAAAACGGTGAACAGGGTGTCTTAACATAATTTGACTGACTTTCCTGTGTTAAAATTTCTGTGCTAACACACACACACAAAAGTACAGTAAAATCAAAATGAAAATTTTCTTTTTTTTTAATTAGTTAAAAATATACTTTGAGAATATCTATTCCCACAGCAGGAAATGAATACATTAAATAATAATTAATATTTTCTTTTCCTCGCTCTGGTTTAAGTTTCATCGCTCAAGGCAAAGCGCGGCGTTAAATTCCGCTACTCAGCACGCAATGTCTGAATACGGTGGAAAGTAGAGAACGGAAATATTAAAAGAGAATGGAGTGTCTTAACTTTTAACACTAGGTTCTGTGGTTGCCTCTGTCTAAGCTGCTATGTGCGGGATACAGCTTGAAGCTAAAGTTAAAAAATATGATGGAAGCTCACATTACGTAATACGGAATGATCTAACTGTGTATGTTAAATCGATCGTAGGTCACCGACACTATGACGTCACACAGAAACTCGGTTACACAGTGAATAAATAAAGAGATGTCGACGCCGAACTAGGGTTGGCTCGGCAAACGCTTATGCTTCTACAGCCTTTATTAAATTTGAAAAAAGGATATATTAAGTTATTTCTTTTGTTTTTTTTTTGTGTAGGTTTGTTATGTTTTCTTTATCATATTCAAAGTCAAAGTCAAATAATTTTATTCAAAATAAGAAGTTACAAGCTTCATTTTTTGAACGTCAAATAATTTACCACCGGTTCACTAAATTTAATGCCTCAGACCTGAGAAGAACCGGCGCAAGAAACTCAGCGGGACTATTTTTTTTTTTTTTTTTTTATAATCGACAATGGTTTACAATTCTTTATTATTGGCAATGATACCTTTGAAACAGACTGGAGTGAGCATTTCATTCCCAAGGTGTGTTATCATTTATAAAATCACTAATTAGGTAATAACCTTTAACACACAAACGTCTTTTTACAATTTTTTTAAATTGTAAAATGGAAAGTTCTCGGACGTTTTCTGGGATATTAGTGAGTAATTTAAGTTATTCAAATGCCTTTTTTTTTACTGATCAATTTATTTTATGTACTAAGGTTGCAGTTATCTAATTTATTAGATTAAAATATAATGATTCAAGAAATTGAAATGTACTTACATACATAGATAGCTTCACGCTGTATCCCGCATATAGCAGGGTTGGCAGAAGGAATCCAGTGTTAAGACACTCCGTTCCCCACTTTCCGCCGAATTAAGATATTGCGTGCTGAGTAGCGCAACTGAACACGCTTTGCCTTGTTACTAAAACAGGAAAGGAAAAATTCTATTTCCTGGAGTGGGAATCGAACCCACAATCTGTCGTGTTTACAGTCGCATGCTAAATTTAAATATTTCTCATAACAAATATTACATAATTTTTTGACATTGTAAAATAAACTCAAAATAATATTTAGAAATGTATAAA
The DNA here is from genome assembly GCA_033558755.1 of Philaethria dido. Taxonomy (NCBI): domain Eukaryota; kingdom Metazoa; phylum Arthropoda; class Insecta; order Lepidoptera; family Nymphalidae; genus Philaethria; species Philaethria dido. The sequence goes on along the minus strand of JAKGSA010001121.1, from coordinate 77,835 downwards.
AATTTAAACACAGCAGGACTTGAATCGAACCTCTTGGAAACTGTCCAAGCGCTCTATATTATTAAGCTCTGCGTTTCTATTTTTTTCTTTTAGTATGTTAATAACACCTTAAAGAGTATCTACTTTTATAGTAATAAATATTTAGTATTTTCATTTCCTCGCTCTGGTAACAAGGCAAAAATCGGCGCTCAGTTTCGCAAGCACGCAATGCCTCAATTCGGCGGGAAATAGGGAACGGGAATCTTAAGACAACGGAGTGTCTTAACACTAGGTTGAGAACCTGAGAGATTCCCATAGCAGGGTAGGCCTGTGTGAGGGATACAATAAGACTAAAAATATATTCTTCTTTTAACGCCTCTCCAACTAACGAATGTTAACAGATTCGCATATGTAGTCCTATCACTGGTAGCATTGAATATCTCTACAGCACTTTTGATTCTCGTCCATTCTCTTATGTTCCTGAGCCACGACTTTTTTCTGCGGCTGATTCTTCTTCCGGCTAATTTTCCCATTGTTATAACTTGCAATACTTTGTATCGGCTATGTCTAAATGCTCGAAAAATGCAAATTTTTCAAATATCTTAATAACTCTAAGTATTTAAACAAATAATGATATATGTTATTATAAAATTTTAATGGCAACCCTAGCTGCAGATGCATTTAAAGACACAAAATATTTTTCTCAATGTCAACAATTATATATTAAAAATATTGTTTAACTTCCACCAAGTATTATCTTAAAATCTTTCTATTATATAAAAAAGTAATTTTTGTAAGCAAGTGGTTTTTATGCTTTACAGCTTATCGATGAATAGAATTATTAAAAAAAATCATTTCCGCGCTCTGGTAGGACAAAGCGCGGTGTTAAGTTCCGCCACATAACACGCAATGTCTCAAATTAGTGCGGAAAGCGGCGAACTGAGTGTCTTGTAGGTTCGAGCTGACTAATCTCCTATGCTATGCGTGATAAGGCGTGAAAACGTGTATTAAAAATCAGACGTTAACGATAACTTCACGCACTATCCCGCATAGCGTGAAAGAGAACCTAGTATCAAGACACTCATGTCGCCGCATACGTTAACTGGATATTTCAATTGTTTTTTGACTGCAAGCGGAAGTTGGCAAGCAAATCGAAAAGGGGCGGAACCTGGTATGTATATTCTTTGTATACGACAGATAGACAAAATGTACTATAGTATTATTACACCAGCAGTCTTCAGCTATATAGTGCTTTTAAATTACGTAGATCATATGTTATAATATTGGAGTAAAATATTATGAATAAAAAAAAGACCGTCATGGGACATCCAGCAGATGTGAAAAGAACAACTTATTATTTTTTTTTTTTTTTTTATGGATAACTGATGGCAAACGAGCAGAAGGACCACCTGATGGTAAGTGGTTACCTTCGCCCATGAACATCTACAACACCAGAGGCGTTGTAGATGCGTTGCCAGCCTAGAGGATACAGATGGAAGGGGAGGACAATGTAGAAGTCCGCTATCGGAACCACTATATTTTGGGGAAAGGATGGGTGGGATAGGGGAAAACCTGGCTTACATGCCATCGAACCGGAACACATCATAAGATATTTGGCGGTTCGTCTTTGACATGATAGTGGTCGCGAGCCAGACGGAGGACGAACCTCCTACCACCAAATATTAATATAAGTAATATTTCTGTATTATTAGTAATAACATTCTCATATTATATCTTTTTTTTTGGTTTATTTTCATAGATTCACTCTAACCGCAATAATATTCAATCTCCGAAAGGAAAATATAATACATTTATATGAACAGTATACGCGTTTTGCTAAAGTCCAATAAAGTAATATGTAGCTTATACAGATATGACGCAGAAGCACAAAAGTGTTACTGGAAAGGGTGTTGTGGGTTCGATTACCACTCCACGAAATGAAAATAATATTTAGTATTTTCATTTCTTCGCTCCGGTAACAAGGCAAAGTGCGGCGTTGAGCTCCGCCACTCAGCACACAATGCCTTAATTCGGCGGTAAGTGAGGAACGGGAATGTTAAAAGAGGACGGAGTGTCTTAACACTAGGTTCTCAGGTTCTTTTTACCTACCTTGCTATAGGCAAGACATACAGCGTGAAGCTAAAAAAAAATATTGCGTGATGAGTGGCGAAACTCATCGCCGCGCTTTGCCTTGTTATCAGATCCAGGAAATGAAAATACTACTTAATATTTTCATAATCTTAATATTATTTAATATTTTCATATCCTGGAGTGGGAATCGAACCCACAACCTGTCGCGTTTACAGTCGCACGCTTATGCCTCGGCGCTATAACTGGCCTCATATATTCTTTTAAAACCAAAAATCTTACCACAATAAGGTCTGCATAAGAAATCTAGTACTTTCCGATAAAAAGTCCAGTAGTCTCTCACAGTAGTCATGTGCCAAAAACCAAACCATGGAATTATACGAGCCATTAGTCACGATAAGGGTATAAAATATTCAGGTAAGGTCTCGGTATATAATATTTGTAGAAGGAATCCGTTTAGCAAGTCGTTTAGCCGAATTATATGCGCGGTTAACTTACGAATGTTTTACAAGATTAATAACTTCACGGTAACTAGAAATGAGGATCATTTTTTTCTGTCAGCTTTAGACTTTTTTGAAATATCAAGGTTATAAAAGAGAGATCATAGTGTCAAGACACTTTACTCTCCATTTTCTGCGAGGATTCGAGACACAGAGCAGAGAAATGAAAATAAATCAAATAAAATAATTTCCCCGTGTGTTAATTGGTAAGTTATCGATTAATTTGTAATAAAAAAAATCATTTATCCTTTGTGGCATAGATTGGCACCGTAGGACTGTAAACGCAAAAGATTGTGGGTTCGAGACCCGCCTGGAGAAATGACTATATTTTCATATTTATCATTTCTCCGTCTTAGTAAAACAAAGCGCTACATTAAATTCCGCTACTTTATATACATTGACTTGAATTCGGTGTAAAAAGTAGTAGGTGAAGTAAAGACCCGAAGTATTTTAACAATATTTTCTCTCTAAATATCCTATCCTTCTATATCTATGGATATACATACAAACATAGCATCACACTGTATCCCGCATATAGCAGGATAGGCAGAGGGAACCTAGTGTTAAGACACTCCATTACCCACTTTCCGCCGAATTGAGGCATTGCGAACCGAATGGTGGAACTCAACGCCGCGCTTTGCCTCGTTACCAAACCCAGGATATGAAAGAAATGTTTTTTTTCCTGGAGTGGAAATCGAACCCACAACCTGTCGCGTTTACAGTCGCACACTTGTGCCTCTGCGCCACGATAGGCGTATCTATGGATATATTAAACACAAACTGAACTAGATGACTAGCAAGGACCTTTAAATTATACGAACCATTAATCATGGGTAAGGGTTAAAATATTCGTGAAGTGGGCGTTCTGTAATGTTGGCGAGGTGCAAAGATCTGAGGATATTATGATAATAAATTGTACATTTATTTCATTTGCTTATCCACGTTGGAGAATTTGTGCTTTAATTCAACCAGAATTGTGATATAATATAACGACTGTCGTGGCGCAGAAGCACAAGTGTGCGACTGTAAACGCGACAGGTTGTGGGTTCAAATGCCACTCCAGGAAATGAAATTTTTCGTTTCCTGGGTTATTAGCAAGACAAAGCGCGACGTTGAGTTCCGTTCAGCACGCAATGCCTCAAGTCGGCGGAAAATGGGAAACGGAGTGTCTTCATACTAGGTTCCCTCTGCCTACCCTGCTATATTCGGGATACAGCGTAAAGCTATGTATGTATATGATATAATATCAAAAAAAACTGGACATATTAAAAAAACAACCTACTAAAATAAAAAGAATTAATATATTTGAAATAAAAGAGAGAATAGCAGCTTTATGCTTTATCTTCCATAGGAGGGTAAGTAGACAAAACACTCTGTACTCCGTTTTTCGACTGAATTAAAGTTATTATGTGTTCAATAGTAGAATATAATACCGCGTCCTGTCTTTAACCTATTTCTACAAGATTACTCATAAAACATACATACATACAAACATACATCATAGCTTCACGGTGTATCCCGCAAAATATGCGTAGAATTTCCAAAACGAAAACTATAGAAAACTATAAGAAAAAAATGGAATAGAGAAATTAAGAACAATTATAACTATTCTAATCTTCATATAAGCTTAAAACATTACTTAGTCTAGTGTTGCTAGAACAAAAAAATTATACATATTCAGTGGTACCAACAAAATAACTTATAAATACAACCATTCACAAAAACAAGTGAATACTTTGACTTTCAAAACATTCCAAATGATACATAAAAACATTTGCTTTATACAGGAAACATAAATTAGTTAAAATAACCCTAAGTTGTTTTCATGCTAACAGAGCTAAATAATATCTCTAAAAACATTATTAATTCATTAGAGTCCAAACAAATTTGAATCAAGCGAAATGACGCTTAAACGGTTTTTATTTAAGCTTATTTATTATCTTTACGAATTTAATAATTCATTTCGAGTTAAGCAAAGAGGTTCTAATTATAAGTTAACTTTCTTCATAGTGTACACTAATCTTACCCCGTGACTTCATTTGCGTAGACAATAAAGCCTTAAATCCCGTTTTCGTGTGGATCTCGAGAAATCCTCTCTCAGTGCTCCTATGCCAATGAGTCTACATGTCGATTATCAGCATTCTATGTATGTCTACAAGTAGTTTTACGTGTCCGTTGTCTGTCAGTCACTCAGTAACTCAAGCGTTGAATACATACTTGTATATATACATACATGTACAAATAGATAGATAGATTACATGATGGATAAAAGATGGCTTAACATGGAAAACCATCTCCACACACCCTTGTGGCTAACGATACCTTCTCAAACACCTACGTAATGCTTTTGCAGTTTCTTAGGATAGAGTACCCTCTTCCCTCATCTCGGTGTAAAGCCTAGTAGAGCTACCAACATTAACTTTCATATCCCAAAATAATGCCAACGTGATACTCTGTCTAATAAAACCTGTTTTTTTAATTAATTAATTTATTAATATTAATATTCATTCATTATTTTATTATATAAATTTCACTTGAGAAATCAAACCCACAACTAGTGTACAGTCAAATGTCGTCCAACTAAGTAAAAATAGGCCAAATTGTTGATTTTTTTAAGTTCGCGCGTTATTTCGCATAGAAGGTACAGAGAGATTTAGTGTTAAAACACTTTGTTCTCTTTGAAGAGATACCACATTAAGTGGCGTAATTTAAAGCGACATCTTCTTATTACAGAGCTAAGGGAAATGAAAATACTTTAAATAATTATATCGGGTGAAAATCGAACCCACATACACTATGTTCGCGTCTACAGTCAAACACTGCCCCACTGCGCCCCGATGGCCTCAATATAAAATAATATAAATATATATTAAAATAAATTTATACTATTTGTATTTCTAAATTAGACAATGAATTATATTGAATGATTAATGCTACAATCGGACCTCTGTCGAAACTTGGTATTGTGGAAAAGGCTTAAATAACTGGCAACATTACGAATTGGCGGGAAATGAAATGTCATCTGAACAAAATGGCGGGTCCCTTTTTTGTTTCTACATAGCCTGTGCTTATTTTTTATGATATTCAAAGTTATCTCTCGTGTAATTTATTATACCTAGTCATGAATAATGTAAAATAATATATTGTGATAAAAACGCTTTATGGAGGTGATTAATTAAGGAGTGCGGTATTGTTAGATTTTGTTAAGGTAATATTTATTATAAGTTATATATTTATATTCATTAAATAATAAATCCCTTGTGCCATTATTGAAAAACTGAACTGATCTAAATAAATATTAAATCAATCTATTTTAACCGGATTAATCGCGTATATTAAGGTATTCGTAAATACATTTTTGGAAACCCGACGTTTCGAACACTTTACAGTATATCGTAATCACAGTTCATTTAATATGTGTAAAAATCATGAAATTTAAAGATGTCATTAAACTAAATATATTCTGTAAGTAATTATATATAACTATTATTATATAACATAGTGATAGTTTAAAATAATATACATATATGAAGAAAATATATATATTTATAATATAATATATATATATGTATAGTTACTATATTGTTGTTTGGTGGTAGGAGGTTCGTCCTCCGACTGGCTCGCGACCACCATCATGTCAAAGACGAACCGCCAAATATCTTGTGATGTGTTCCGGTTCGATGGCATGTAAGCCAGGTTTTCCCCTTTCCCACCCATCCTTTCCCCAAAATGTGGTGGTTCTGATAGTGGTCTACTACATTGTCCCCCCTTCCATCAGTATCCTCTAGGTTGGCAACGCATCTACAACATCTCTGGTGTTGTAGATGTCTATGGGCGAAGGTAACCACTTACCATCAGGTGGTCCTTCTGTTCGTTTGCCGTCCGTTATCAATAAAAAAAAAAAAAAAAAAATTTGTTCATCTGTTGACTTGAAAATACGCGTTCCTTTAGTAACCATATCGTTTTATACAAAAGTATATGTCAAAAACATGGTGATGTTTATTTTATAAATATAATTAATTTTATTGCATTAAATGAAGCTGCGTCCTTCTTTAAGATCACGTCACGGACCCCCCGGAGGGCGTATATGAAATGGTAATAACTGTGGAGAAAGAAATATACAGGGACTGAAGTGCTTGGCGCTCCGTTCTCCCTAACTACCCCGCTAGGGATAAAGCGTGACGCATTATTATAAAAAAAATATTAAATCTCTGCACTTCTACTCCACATAAAATTTAATTATGCCAAATCTCATAGTCCTCCATCCATATAATTTTTGTAAAGGGGTCGTCACGTGTAAAAGATCAAACAATCGATGTCATTAAGGTCGAAAACGAAGAAATATTTCTCTGGTGAGTTCCTTTTGTATTCGTTACAATATCCCGAGAGTCCAACATTAATCATTGCCTTGTCTTATAAGTAAGGTTATATTAATTTCCCTGAACGCATAAAGAGAGATTACTGTTTTATTATAATTAACTACCTGTGTCACGCGACTTTGTCTGCGTTTCTTTTGCTCTTTTATATTTCTCAACGAGCCCACATGCTAAATTTCTGCTTTCTGTTTCAAGTATTTTGGCCTTTATGTCCCTGTCAATCACGCAAGCTATTTATTTGCGCATGCACAAGGCAAATGATATTAATAATAAGGAAAAAAGGCCTAGTCGATGGGTCCACGCAGGAGCGTACGCAGGAGACGCAGGAGTACGCAGGAGCGTATACTGGTATAAGAGCAAAAATATATCTTTACAGGAGTGCCATTTAAAGATTTATAGTACTGTAATAATGTCATTCTTCGAAGTAAATGAATCCTCTATTTAATAAATCGCTTAAATAATGACAGAATAATAATAATAAAACCTTTAAACAAATTAATAATTTACAACGTCGCCAACCTTTAAATAACTCTCCTGTAAACGTATAAAAATTTGAATAGGAAATGGATTTTTTCAATTCGTAGGTTTGGTAACAAGGCAAAACGCGGCGTTGAGTTCCGCCACTCAGCACGCAATGCCTCAATTCGGTGGAGAGTGGGAAACGGAGTGTCTTAACACTAGGTTTCCTTTACCTACCCTGCTATATGCGGGATACAGCGTGAAGCTATGAATTGACTGACTGATTGAAAATATTATTGGCCACCCAATTCAAACTTTTATACATTCTTTTGTATCGTCGTAGTAGTTAAGACAAGAGTTAGAAATCCCAACTGCATTCTGTTGTAAAGTGTATTCTTCTATAAAGATGTCGGATGTTAAAGGAGCAGAAGCTTTAAGCTATTACAGTATTTTTAGTAATGCGAGTTGGGTTTCACTGTTACAAAATGTAAGGAGATAAAAAATATTGCTTACTTCCCTGAAATAAATAAATTTATATTATTTAGGCTTTATGTTATTTTTTTAAATTCATTTTGTATATAAGATAATTTTTTAATAAGAAGAATATATCTTTATAGCACCTGTCGTGGCGCAGAGGCACATGCGTGCGACTGTAAGCGCGACAGGTTGTGGAGATTGATTCCCACTCCAGGAAATGGAATTTTCTTTCCTGTAAGGTTCCAAGCTAACACCAAGAGGCGTTGAGTTCCACACAACTCAGCACGCAATGCCTCAATCCGGCGGAAAGTGGGGGAACAGGAACACTATGTTCTCAGGTTCCCTCTGCTATCCTGCTATATGTGGGATACAGCGTGAAGTTAAAAAAAAAGATTTTTCAAATTATTTTCACAAGAGAAGTAATAAAATTGTTATTATATTATTATTTCTTGCAAATTAATATATTTTATAAAATATAAAATAATTTCCAATATTACTTTTTTTTTTTTTATGTAGAATAACGGATGACAAACGAGCAGAAGGACCACCTGATGGTAAGTGGTTACCTTCGCCCATGAACATCTACAACACCAGGATGTTGTAGATGCATTGCTAACCTAAGGATATAGATGGAAGGGGAGGATAATGTAGTAGTCCGCTATCGGAACCACCATTTGGGGAAAATGATATGGGCGGGAAGGGAAAACTTTGAAACATGTCATCCGAACCCGGAACACATCATTAGATATTTGGCGGTTCGTCTTTGACATGAGAGGTGGTCGCGAAGGCAGACGGAGGTCGAACCTGCTACCACCTGCAAAAAATTACTTGATTTTTCTCAAAATGTAAGGAGTTGGAAGCATTAGTTAAATCAGAAATAAAAGTATATATTCGTATCATAAGTTAATATATTTATTATTGTTTAGCCTTAAGCGTTAAAGATAACCTTTTTCCGCCCCCTTTCGACCAAATATAACACAACAAATTATTTTCACGATAATTAATATTTTCATTTCAAAGAAAATATACTACAAACTACTACAAAGTACAACTATTACAGAATAACTCTCAAAAACTACTTATCAGATCTTAATTAATTTGAAATGAGATCACATCAGATCTCGCTATCGTATAAAAAAAGAACCATCAAAATTAGTTCACCCAGTAAGTTATGCGGTAACACATATAAAAAAACAGTCTCCTCTTTTTTTTTTTAAGAAGGTTAACTACAGAAAGATAAGACAAATAGTAAAGTTCACAGTAAACTAACATTACTAGAGCGATACGACCCAATTTTCAATAGTAATAAAAAAAAGGGCTTATAAGGGGCAAAAGAATGATGAAGAAAAGGTATACCGCATTTCACTATAATCCTAGCTTAACGAACTATAGTCCCTTAGAGGTACATTCTCGTGTTAAAAGAAAAAATAAAAAGGGCTTTGTTACGCCGACGCCGAGGCTATCATATAAATTACTGATATTCGAAAATAAACACTTTACGAAAAGTTTTGTATCTATTTCTTGTTTTTAGCTTCTACTCACTGTATTCGCATATAGCAGGGTAGGCAGAGGAAACCTGATAACCAAGTGTTAAGATACTTCCGTTCTCTTAGCACATTTCCGTTCTTTCCACCAGGAGGTGGGGTTGTAGGTTTCGATTCGCTCAGGAAATGTAAAAGTTTAGTATTTTTTCATTTTCTGGGTTTGGGTAACAAGGCCAAAGCGCGGTGTTGAGTTCCGCCACTCAGTACGCAATGCCTCAATTCGTAAATAAGTAGCCAAAAAGTAAGTAGCCAAAAATTATAAGATATTATTATTACAAGGTGGTGGGAGGTTCGTCCTCCGACTGGCTCACTGCGACCACTATCATGTGTCAAAGACGAACCGCCAAATATCTAATGATGTGTTCCGGTTCGATGGCATGTAAGCCAGATTTTCCCCTTTTCCACCCATCCTTTCCCCAAAATGTGACAATTGGTTCTGATAGTGGACTACTACATTGTCCCCCTTCCCATCAGTATCCTCTGGGTTTGGCAACATCTACAACATCTGGTATTGTAGATGTCTATGAGCAGGTAACCACTTACCATCAGGTGGTCCTTCTGCTCGTTTGCCAAATCCGTTATCAATAAATAAAAAAAAAAAAACAATCTACATCCTACTCTATATATCAATAAAACATTCATTCAAATCCCCTTCATCCCACGGGACAGCTTGGTGGAAGTATAACGTATCTAATATTATCTCATATCATATTATTTTTCCTATTTCTGTGGAAATCTTTTACTTATGATACTTGCATAATAGATTTTCTCATTCTCTTTTTCATTGAATTTAGTAAGAGTCATCTTCTCTGTCACTTACCTTATCACTGAAGATTAAAACCATAATTAAATTTAAAAAAGAAAACCGATTATAAGTATAATTATTACGAATAACTCAAAAACTACTCTTTCAATCTTATCTAAAATAACTTCCAGGACTACACATCAGAGGAGTAAGCTATCATATAAAAAAAAAAAAACATCAGCCACAACTTAGCTTCTATAACCCATTAAAATTATACAGAAACACTGAAAAAATACAATTAAATTGAGAGGCTCCACTCCTACTTTTGAAGTTGGTTAAAAAATCATTTAGAAATAATTTTATCGATGAAATCGTACAAGGACATTCTAAGCTTTTAAGGAACTACCTATTTTGTCATGTCCATTATTCGGAAATTGTACCACTCGATACCTGGGACGTACCAGGCCACGTCGCTATTTCCTGTGCCTATGACCTGGTATTTTGTAGACCTAAATATTATATTATAGTATTTTTATACAATTCATGCAAGGCCTCAAAGTTATAAGAATTTTTTGATATCAGCCTGATCAAAATAGACATTCACCTTAGCATAACTTCCTAAGAAGCCGAAAACTTACTTAAACGTTAGAAAGCGCTTTATGCCTCATATCAGTGTGTTAGAGAGTGAAGTGTCCAGACACTACGTTGGCTGCTTTTTGCTCGAGTTCATGACATTGCGTGTTACGTGGCGAAACTCAACACCGCGTTTTGCCATATCAAAAGAGAAAATAAAATTGTAAAATTAGATTTTTTTAACTTTACCTTGTATCCTGCACATAGCAGGGTAGGCAGACCAACCAGTTTAATCAAAAAACCTAGTGTTAAGACACTCCATTCTCTTTTTATTATTTCCGTTCCTCACTTTCCACTGAATTGACACACTGCGTGCTGAGTGGCGGAATTCAACTCAACTGGGTGAAATCGAACCCTGGCCAACCTGTCGTTTTTACAGTTGCACGCTTGTGCCTCTGCGCCACGACTGGCCTCAACAACACAACTCATATTACTAAATGCCGGGATTGAACCGGCACCAAACTACTACTTATATTTATTACAATAAAATTTCTAACAAGCAACTAAGCCACTGCTCTCGGTTGCTATAAAATTGTACAGTAAAGATATATCTTGTATTGAATTCCTTGGAGATATAAAATAGTCCTAAACGCCAAGTATAAGATGTTAGTCGGTAGTAGCTGCGAAAGTAAGTGTATTATAAATCTCCCAGACTGTTTTATGAGGTGGTTGGGGATATTGTGTTTAGGAACTACTATTGTAAGATACCAAATTTTAAGATTTATAAAGAAATTTTTGTTGTTATTATTTAGACGTCTGTCGTGGCGCGGAGGTACAAGCGTGCGACTGTAAACGCGGCAGGTTGTGGGTTCGACTCCCACTCCAGGAAATGTAGAAGCTACGAGTAAGCTTAGTATTTTCATTTTCTTTTTGGTTTGATATTGGTATTGGTAACAAGGTGAAGCGCAGCATTGAGTTCCGCCACTCAGCACGCTATGCCTCAATTCGGCGAAAAGTGGGGAACGGAATGTCTTAACACTAGGTTCCCTCTACCTACCCTGCTATATGCGGGATACAGCGTGAAGTATGTATGTAATTAATAATTATTCTCATCTCTTGATTACAATTCATATATTCCCTTTCTTTCATCAACTTCAGCTCATAACTTAACATCAATGAGCCCAAAGAGCTCTTAATGAGAAGTGTTCTCGTCTTTTTCCTAAGCACAATCAAAAACAAGTATTCTTATATTAACAATACTACATTGAAAGCCCTGATAATAAATCAGAAGCAATATCCATCCTAATCTAATCAGAGCTAGTGATAAATGATTCTGAAATGAAGTTCTATTAATTATGGAATCGATTTATATAGCTTTAATATATAATAATATATGTTTTTTTTTATATTTAGACAATGTATAAATATTTTATAAATTATTTTATATTTACGCCTGTTGTGGCGCAGAGGCACAAGCGTGCTATTGTAAAGGTGACAGGTTGTGGGTTCGATTCCCACTCCAGGAAATGTAAAAGCTAAGCTTAGTATTTTCATTTCCTGGGTTTGGTATTGGTAACAAGGTAAAGCGCGACGTTGAGTTCCGCCACTCAGCACGCAATGCCACTACTTTTAACACTAGGTTCTCAGGTTCACTCTGCTGAATATTTAAATGAGACGCATATTCGAGTCTGTTGAACTGGTATAGGTTTTCTAATAATGGTATACTTTTTTTTTTTTATGGATAACGGATGGCAAACGAGCAGAAGGACCACCTGATGGTAAGTGGATACCTTCGCCCATGAACATCTACAATACCGATGTTGTATATGCGTTGCCAACCTAGAGGATACAGATGGAAGAGGAGGACAATGTAGTATTCCGTTCTCGGAACCACCACATTTTGGGGAAAGGATGGGTGGGAATGGGAAAACCTGGCTTACATGCCATCGAACCGGAACACATCATAAGATATTTGGCGGTTCGTCTTTGAGATGATAGTGGTCGCGAGCCAGACTGAGGACGAACCTCCTACCACCAAAAAGTCCATAATGTATGAATCATGCTTTTAAAATCTTGAAAATAATAAATACACAAGTGTAGTGCTTAACTTTAATTATTTCGTATTTCTTTTTTCTAAATTCAACCAATCATCCAAAAAGCCCGCCGTTCTTTTCCCACTTTTTTTATTCCCCTTTCCTTCACGTTCAGAAATAATCAAAATGGCTGCCGTATTCACTTAAAATGATTGATCACAAAATATAAACATTAAACATTAGCTAATAAATTTAATATATTACTTTATGCAAGTATTTTATTATTTAAGAGATATATTTATTACATAATTTGACAAAAATATCCTTTTTATTATTATTATTGAAGCCATCGTGGCGCAGTAAGTTGTCCAACTTTAAGCTTGATTATATAAGACAAGGTGTGGGGCTCAATTACGCTTGTTTGTACGCAATATTTCCAATTCGGGCGGAAAACGGCTGACACTCGGTTCTCTTTGACTACCCTTCTATACGGAATAAAGTGTAAAACTGTATATCAGCTTACATATATTTTTCATTATTATTGTCAACTTACTACGGACAAGTGTTAATACCTTTTGTTTGATTGTGTTGATGATGGTATTGGTTTTTTTTTTTTTTTTTTTTTTTTATGGATACCGGATGGCAAACGAGCAGAAGGACCGCCTGATGGTAAGTGGTTACCTTCGCCCATGAACATCTACAACACAAGAGATGTACTAGATGCGTTGCCAACCTAGAGCATACAGATGGAAAGGGAGGATAATGTAGTAGTGTCCGCTATCGGAACCACCACATTTTGGGGAAAGGATGGGTTGGAAAGGGGAAAACCTGGCTTACATGCCATCGAACCGGAACACATCATAAGATATTTGGCGGTTCGTCTTTGACATGATAGTGGTCGCGAGCCAGACGGAGGACGAACCTTCTACCACCAAGCAAAATAATAATATTAATATTTAATTTATAAAAAATAATATTAATTTCATTTTCTTTATTTACAGATTTTACAGGCTTATAAGATTCATAGATAAAGCTTTGTGTCTCTTAGTGTTTCCTAAAAAAAGCCTCAATTTTGTAATTAGTTGTCCAGTAATAAGACACTCCGTTCCCCACGTTCATATAATTACATATACTAAAAAATATTTTTTGTTACAGTTCATCTACAATTCGACGACTCATCACTCCGCGACTACGTGCTGTACTCAATCGTGGGCAACTACATCAAAGGCAACTTCACACCGACCAGCTTCTCCGAAAGACCTTGCAGGGATGAGGAGCCCATTCCATACTTTATACCCAAGCATTCTCGTCCAGTTCGGTCAAAACATATGAAAACTTGGAGCGAGGACTTTAGTTATAGGACAAAAAGTGATAGTGAAGGTTACTACTTCAAACCCAAGTTTCGGGGTTCGCGAGTGGAAAGATCGGTTTTTAGGAAGAGTGTGAGGTATAGGTTCTTGCCGGCGATGGTAGTGAGTGGGCCGTTGGATCAGCGATCCGGTGTGGTGCTGCAGTGGTCGCTGACGGATGCTTCGCATTTAGAAAATGAGGAAACTAGTGTTGTTTTTAGGTGAGTTTTTGATTTTTTTGGAAGTTTTTATAATTTTTTATATTCTTTTTTTTTAACTATACGCTGTAACAGGATATAGCAGGGTAGGCAGAGGGAACCAGATAACCTAGTGTTAAGACACTCCATTCTCTTTCAACAATTCCGTTCCCCACTTTCCGCCGGCATTGAGGCATTGCGTGATGAGTGGCGGAACTCAACGCCGCGCTTTGCCTTGTTACCAAACCCAGAAAATGAAGATACTTCATTTTCTAGAGTGGGAATCGAACCCACAGCCTGTCGCTTTACAGTCGCACACTTGTGCCTCAGCGCCACGACAGGCGTTTTTGATATTTTTTTATAATTATTATATATATATATTAATTGTTGATACATCCATATTATCCATCCATATATTTTGATTACATCATAAGCATGTATCAAACAGTTACATTTTTATAGATTTTTTTACACATACGGTTTTATTGTACGTGGTAGTGGTGGTAGTGCCACGAGAAATTTAATTATTTTTACTCCACTTCCCCGCTTTGGTACGACCAAGTTGGGCGATGAATTCTACCGTTTAACACGCAATCTCTCGAATTTAGACAAAGAGCCGAAAACAGAGAGTCTTGACACTAGATTCTCTCCACCTGCTGTGCTTTATTTTACACATCTTTTGTTGTTTTTCATGGTAGATTAAGAGAACGTAAAGTTAATACACTCCGTTCTCTGGTTTCCATCCATTTAATAAGCAGTGTATACAATGTACGTAACCTAACGCAGTACTTAATACCAATCAACAAATAATTACCAAGATATAATCAAGCGCAATAATTAACGATTTTATATATAAAACAAGTAAACAGCAATGATGCAAATTACCTTTAATGCCTCAAGCGGCTTTAGTTAAAACCCATTCATTTGTCTTCATCAATCTATGAACTGTTTACTTACTGAATGGGGCAAATGATGCATTCAGAGCGTTAGTGTCGCGTGATTAACTCTTTTAAATGTAAATTAGCATAGTTATCCATTTTATAGTGATATGTTAAAAAATATCGCTTGGTTTGGTAACAAGGCAAAGCGAGGTGTTGAGTTTCGCCACTCAGCACGCAATGCCTCAATTCGGCGGAAAGTGGGGAACGGAGTGTCTTAACACTAGGTTCTCAGGTACCCTATGGCTACCCTGCTATATGCGGATTGTAGCGTGAAGCTAAAAAAAATGCCAAAAAGAATAGCTTCATGCTTTATCCCATAGCAGGCTAGTAAGAGAGAATCTAGAGTCAAGACACTCCTTCGCTGCTAGT
The DNA here is from genome assembly GCA_033558755.1 of Philaethria dido. Classification (NCBI taxonomy): domain Eukaryota; kingdom Metazoa; phylum Arthropoda; class Insecta; order Lepidoptera; family Nymphalidae; genus Philaethria; species Philaethria dido. The sequence goes on along the minus strand of JAKGSA010001121.1, from coordinate 62,205 downwards.
GGTCTTTTTATTTATTGTTGACTATGGATTCGTTCATCAATTGATTACTTAAATGGTGAAATTTAAATTATTCTCATTTCTACGCTCTGGTAAGGTAAAACGTAAGCTGACGACAGTTCTTATAACTGCCTCCGATTTAAAATAAATCCTTTTTTAGTTTTGTCAGTGTAGTTAAGTAAAATGCTGCGTTGTTTTTCACCTTTCCACAAAAAGCGATTTTAAAATTTTAGCGAAAAGACGCCAAAAAGAGCAGGAAAATACCCCATTAAGAATAATAGTATGGTATAAAGCTAAAGTAATATATATATATATATATATATATATATATAGCTCCATTACATTTACTAAACATAACTTCTTCTTCAGTTTCATACTTTTTCCCGCAGCAGGGTAATCAGAGAAAGAATACCGTTCTACACTTACTGCTGGAATACTAAACCTTACAAGTTGATTGACGCAACTCAATGCCGCACTTCGATTATTATTAAATATCCTCCGAAATTCCTGCGAGTTGGAATCGAACCCATGATTGTTCTCATTTATCAGATGCTATTCTACTACGTTTGATATTTTTTTTTTTAACTTCACGCTGTATCCCGCATATAGCAGGATAGGCAGAGGGAACCTGAGAACCTACTGTTAAGACACTCCGTTCTCTTTCAACAAATCCGTTCCCCACTTTCCGCCAGATTGAAGCATTGCGTTTTGAGTAGTGGAATTCAATGCCGCGCTTTGCCTTGTTACCAAACCCAGAAAATGAAAATACTTAATTTCCTGGAGTGGGAATCGAACCCACAACCTATCGCTTTACAGTCGCACAATTGTGCCTCTGCGCCACGATTAAATAGATATAAGATACAATTTAAATAGATATAAGAAAATAATTTTCACATTTGCTTTAAAATTAAGATCTTCTAAGAGATCGATTACAGTAATTAGTATTCCACTTGCTTCATTCAGAGGTGTCCAGAATAAAAATTAAATAAGGTATATTGGTATTCAAAAAAGCTCTGGAAACTTGGTCCGACGTTAATAAGCGGCTTGAAAACTTTGTTTGTCAGAAAAAAATAAAAAGTTCTAAAGTCGAACGAACTTGCCGACTATTTTTCCACTACAATTTCTTTTTTTTCGGATGTCGATACGTTTTTTAAGCCTATTGCTGTGGGAAAGGAGCATTTCATGATGCAAGCGTGTGACTGTAAACACGATAGATTGTGGGTTCGATTTCTACTCCAGGAAATGTAAAATTTTAGTAATTTCATTTCCTGGGTTTGGTAACAAGGCAAACGCAGCGTTGAGTTCAACGCCTCAATTCGACGGAAATTGGGGAACGGAGTGTCTTAACACTAGGTTCTCAGGTTTCCTCTGCCTACCCTGCTATACGTGAGATACAGCGTGAAGCTAAAAAAAAAATATTTTTCGGCTATCGACAAATTTTTTAAGCCTATCGCGGTGGGAAAGTGGGAAAATACGCGTAACTTAATACAGAGTGAACCAATTTTTGATGATATTCTATTTTTCTGTCATATAAAAAAGAATTATGGAAGAGAGAGATATGAATTATTCCATATAGTATATGGAATAAAGTATGAAGCTAATTTATTCTTTCCCGTTGACGCGTTAGCAACGTATATGTCATTTTCTATAAGCATGCATGTTAAACATACATACACATACATAGCTTCACGCTGTATCCCGCATAAAGCAGGGTAGGCAGAGAAAACCTAGTGTTAAGACACTCCGTTCCCCACTTTCCGCCGAATTGAGGCATTGCGTATTGGGTGGCGGAACTCAACGCCACAATGTATGTATGTTAAACCACGGTATTTTTATGCATTACCTTAAAAGGATAACATTCTCCACTCCTCTATATAAACTATAAGTGCGCCAAGTATCATGCTCTTCCGTCCGCGTAATTATCGTAAAAAGGTGTACAAAGGTGTGTTTTTGCTTCACGTAGTAATAAATAGATTACAAGACATGATTTTTTTTTTTTTTTTATTGATAACGGACGGCAAACGAGCAGAAGGACCACCTGATGGTAAGTGGTTACCTTCGCCCATAGACATCTACAACACCAGAGATGTTGTAGATGCGTTGCCAACCTAGAGGATACTGATGGAAGGGGGGACAATGTAGTAGTCCACTATCAGAACCACCACATTTTGGGGAAAGGATGGGTGGGAAAGGGGAAAATCTGGCTTACATGCCATCGGACCGGAACACATCATTAGATATTTGGCGGTTCGTCTTTGACATGATAGTGGTCGCGAGCCAGTCGGAGGACGAACCTCCTACCACCTAACCGATGATATTGCTGAATGCTCAACACTTTTGATTTCTTGGTTCTTTATTCTAAAATAACTTTTAATTCTTAATGTAATAAGAATCAATGTTCTATAAATGAAGTTACTTGAATCCTTATTTATTAGAAAAACATATCGTATTGTATTGTGGAGAAAATAGGTCAAACATAACGGGTATAAATAATCTAAAAGCATATTTCAATATCAATGACCATCCTGTATATCTCTCATAATATTAACATTTATTTTTTAGCTTCACGCTGTATCCCGCATATAGCAGGGTAGGTAAAGGGAACCTGATAACTTAGTGTTAAGACACTCCATTCCCCACTTTCCGCCAAATTGTGGCATTGCGTGCTGAGTGGCGGAACTCAATGCCTCTCTTTGCCTTGTTACCAGAGCGAGAATACTAAATATTAATTATTATAAAAAAATAATATTTTCGTTTCCTGAACTGGAAATCGAACCCACAACCTGTCCCATCGCACTCAGATGCCACTGGCCTCTACTGTACAGTATTTAGAGCTAAACCGAAGATCGTAGATTCGATAATAAACTAACATAAGCTAAGCAATATACATACAAAGCCATTAACTAATTCACACTACATTTAATCATACTAAAACGGAATCATTAATTTACCTGCACTAATCTATGTAGGTTCCATGACACTGCGTATTATATACGTCTATAGGCTATACTAATAGATTAATTTAACCTTAGGCGCCATGTGTATCTTTTTGTCACACAGTGTCTAGAACACTGTGTATTCAAAAGTATACACATTTTTGTATCCAAATGTCACACGGATAAAAATCCAAGGAAAAAAGGGGAAAAATGGGGGTGAAAAACAATATATGTCATGTGAAAAACAATATATGACAAAAAGGTGTGTTTTTTTTTAAACGCTCACTTAGGGTCTGGCGCTGAGGGTGTTAACGCTTTTTATGGCATAGCAAGGCAACCTAGTTTCAAGACACTCCGTTCTCTACTTTCTACTGGAAATCAAACAAATAAAAAAAAAATCAACATTATGTGTTATATGGCGGAACTTAACTCCGCGTTTTCTCTTACCAGAGTGGAGACATCAAAATATAGCATCACGCCTTATTTTTCTAGCGTAGCGTTAGTGAGAAAAACTTAGAATATACTAAAACAGTGTCTGTATTTCGTTTTCTAACCAAATTAGGAACATTACTTATTGATTGGCGGAACTTAATACCGCTAGTTGTCTTAGCAGAATGAGGAAACAACAATAATTTGAATATAGTTATTCGCCTGAGTGGGAATCGAACCCACAACCTACCGCGTTTAGACTTAAACGTTCTGCCACTGCGCTACGATGGCCTATAATACAAAATGAATATTTATATGTATGTACGTAGAAGTATGACATTTTCAATCAATAACCGCTATTATGCTATTAATGTTAGCGCTTGTAGAATAGACTAGAAGTCTAGAACATCATTAAGGAAGTTCAAAAAAGGTTTTTTATGTATGTATGTAACCGCATAACTTTTGACTGAGAGAATCAACTTTGTTGATACTTTTTTTATAGGATTCTTTTTTGAATAGCAATCAAAACGACGCCACGTGTGGCACACAGTGGTTAATAATTGACTGTAAATGCGATTGGTTGTGGGTTCGATCTCCACCAAATTAATATATTTAAATTATTTTAATCCTCACCGTGCTTAGAGATAATTATAAACGCAGCGTAAGTTCCGCTGGTCCAATACGCACATCTCTGAATTCAGTAGAGTGTGGGGTGATTTTTTATACTAGTTTCTCTTTGCCTACCTAAGAGATTAAAAATAATAAAGCAAACAAATTCAAACAGAAACATTTTATAACAGCTATTGAATGTAATTTTAAAATGCGTTAAATATTGCCATCGTGACGCAATAGAATAACTTCTGACTGAAAAGAATTGGTTATAGGTTCCACACTCTTGAGAAGGATTATATCTCATTGATTTTCATTTCATGCTTTGGTTAGACATAGTGCAACATTGAGGCATGCAATGTCTTAAGTTCAAATGGCGAACGGAGTGTCTCGACACTAACTTCTCTGCCTACCTCACTATCCAGGAAAAAGCACCAAACAAGAATAAAATAATACATACATAGCTTCACGCTGTATCCCGCATATAGCAGGGTAAGCAGAGGGAACCTAGTGTTAAGACACTCCGTTCCCCACTTTCCACCGAATCGAGGCATTGCGTGCTGATTGGCGGAATTTAACGCCGCGCTTTGCCTTATTACCAAACCCAGGTAATAAAAAAAACCATTTCCTGGAGTGGGAATCGCGTTCACAGTCGCACGCTTGTGCCTCTACGCGTCATGACAGGCGTATTTATACATAACATTATTAAATTTAATTTAAAATTGGATGGGGGAATAGCTATATCTATTTTATTTTCATATCCCCGTTCTGGGACAAGGACGCAATGTCTAAAATTCGAGTAGTGAACGGAGTGTCTCGACACTAGTTTCTCTGCCTACGTCATTATGTGAGAAAAAACACCAAAAAATTAAAATAATAAAGCAAATAAAAACATTTATATAACACAATATTATTCAATGTAATTTTAAAACAGCGGGCCAACGTCCCTAATGAGGTTGTACGTGAATTTTTGCGGCGCGGAACAAATGCGCTGCTAATTACTAACCGACATACAAAACGGGCCTTACTGAGCCAATTTTTGGGGTACTTTTTTACTGTACATGCCGTCTTTTTTTGAGAAAAGCCCTTGAAGGTATGTGTTTCTAGTTTTTTGTACTATAATGTATGTAATTTGGATGTAAAGAATAGTATAGATGATAACTATTTATTACTACTAGTGCCCCCCCTTGACGCGTTAACAACGCGTTGTCTTTAGTAATGTATATGTCATTTTATATAAACATGGAAGTTAAACGTATGGTAGTGTGTGTAACATTTATTTATATAAATTTAATATACTTTTTTTGCCTTATTTTAAATAAATATTAAGCATGCTGCACTCCTTATCTTTACAAATTGTAAGTGTGCCAAATTTCATGCTCCTCCGTAATTTTCGTAAAAAGGGGTACAAATCTTTTGCTTCATTAATTTATATATAGATATACTAACAATGATACACTAAATAATTAAATAAAATTAAAAAAATCAGCTACACACTTATATCTAGCAAAGATAAAACGTATAGAAAACCTATTGTCTTTGACTACCCTAGTCATCAAGATACACTGTTTGCCGCTTTGTGCCTGAATTCAAGATATCGCGTGTTAAATCACGGAATTTAACGCCGTGCTTTGTTTTATCCCAATGAAAAATGAAAATAATTTAAATATAATCATTTCTTCGAATGGGAATCAAACCCAAAGCCAATGCCGTTCAGGCCGGTGTTGTCGTTCTGCCTCGATGGCGTCTACTTGCATTACAAATCAACTAATATTCAATTTGAATAAGCTCTTATAACTGAGCACATCATTATCACACTAACCATTACAAGTTTTATTTAACTTGTCATGTTGATGTGAGTTAAATCTTGCAAGTGAAATTCAACCCAGGAAGTCCAATTGGGTTGAAATTATAAACATTCCTTTAATTCTGATGACATACATACATACATAGCTTCACGGATATAACAGGGTAGGTAGAGGGAACCTGAGAACCTAGTGTTGAGACACTCCATTCCCACTTTCCGCCGAATTGAGGCATTGCGTGCTGAGTGGCGAAACTCAACGCCACGTTTGCCTTGTTAACAAGAAGCCCAGGAAATGAAATTACTAAAATTTTACATTTCCTGGAGTGGGAATCGAACCCAAAACCTGTCGCGTTTACAATCACACGTTTGTGCCTCTGCGCCACGACAGGCGTTTTATTCGCGGCGTTATATTCTAATGACAATGTAATTATACTCGTAGATAATCTCCATTGTTTTTAATTCAAAATGGCCGTCGCAACAAAATGGCGGATTACATATTTTTTTACAATACGTCTAATTTAGGTATCAAATAAAAGACCTTGGCTGACAAAATATAATACATCATAAAACAAGCATGTTTTTAATTCATATTATTTGTATGAATTGTTTACTTATATCTCGCAATGATAGATGTTCCATGCCTCGAATTGTAATCTTTTGGTAATCCTTATTGATGACCGAATATTAACGATCCTGCTAGCAAACAAATTTTCTATTTTTAAACCGTTAATCTGGTATTTTTAGTATTATTACTCGATTTTAAAAAGGGGAATATCATCTATCCGACTGTCTTTTTTTGCGTGTGTTACCGAATAGTTTTAGTGGGTAAACCAAGTTTAGTGTTTCTATTTTTATATGATAGCTAATGCTTCTAATGTCCCATTTAAATTTAGTTAAGATCTGATAAGTAGTTTATGAGTTATTCGTAATTATTGTGATTTTTAGTGCATTTTCTTTGATGTCGATATTTCGGTCGATATTTTATTTGTTAAAACCTTAATTGTTATCTCATTTTTAATTAACTAATCTTCCATCTACTCTCTGTCTTTTCCATTGCACATGACATTCGCGATGTGAAATTTGCTCATCTGGCATTTCTCATAAAATACAAGCAGAACCGGACTGGAGTCTTGTTTCTAGTTTTGTAATTTAAACTTTTTGTAATTATGCTTTAATATCAACTGTTTTTTAAATCATGAATCCATTTTTTGGTTACAAAATCCAAAGACGATGTTAAAGATTTGAGCGAATTCGAATCCGTTTGAATCCGAATAGATACCGTTCGTTACATTATGGCAAAATAAAACATTTTTTTTATAAATTATAGTTTATATGATAAATAAGCTACTATATTATTCAAGTTATTTCAATATTTTCTTTGCCGTGGTCTAGATAGACAAACTTTGCTATTAAATTCCAACATGGTATATCTCCATAAGGGCAGTAGATGAAGAACGGAGTGACACTTCGCTTTCTCTACTGTACAAAATATGAATAAATGTGCCAAAATTAAAGACAACTTAAGGAATAATATAGGGGAAGTGTGTTAGAACTAGGAGAAATCGATGAGCTTATATTGCTTTCAGTTTAAACCTTGCAGAATTCAGTAAATATATTAGATTCATAAGCGATGCATCCTCACGTTTCATCATATCTATTGGAAACTTTACATTCCATAAACATTATACAAACGTGGATATAGAAAAAGCAGATTCACGCTTTATCCTGCATAGCAGTGTACTCCCAGATAACCTAGTGTCAAGACACTCCCTTTTCTGCATTCCACCTGAATTGGAAACATTGCATGCTGAGTGGCAGAACTCAACGTTGCGTTATGTCTAACCAAAGGGGAGAAATAAAATATTAAAAATACCTAATTATTCCCCGAGTAGAATTGGAACCCATAATCACTCGTGTCCTACTGCGCCACTGCGGTTTCGATACAATATAGAGATTTTAAATAAAATATAGGAAAATACTTACTTCAACTTCAACTAGAAAAAGTTTTTATTTACTATTGTTATACAAATACAAAAAAAATAATTACTATCCAATTTGCTAAATTCAAGACTCTTCGCCCAAAACTTTGTTTATGTAAACTTCTTGACCCTACCATACTTTTTTCCATTTAGTTCTCCAATTCGTTTTTTTCTTACTGATACCGTAGGAATTTCAGGAAATACTATCTTAGTACTCCCCCACATTCCCCAAAGCTATTTTCAATTTCAGCTTTTCAATCTCAATAGTATTAACTAAGCGTTGTCTGTCAGTCACTTAGTGATTACCGGCTCAATGTTATGCTGGTGTGTAAACTGTCCCTTCAAAGCGCGGCGTTGAATTCCGCCACTCAGTACGCAATGCCTCAATTCGGCGGAAAGTGGGGAACGGAGTGTCTTAACACTAGGTTCCCTCTGCCTACCCTGCTACATGCAGGATACAGCGTGAAGCTATGTATATGTATATGAAGTATATCCCTTCAGTACTCTTTTCGTGAAAGAATAACAAATGTTCGTCTAACATAAAATTTTGTGCTTATAATATTGTAGCATAAAACAAACACACTTTTTATCACTTGTTATTATTGAAAGTTAAATTACATTTTAGAAGCCTATCATGGCGCAGAGTCACAAGCGTAAAGAGGTTGTGGGTTCGATTCCCACTCCAGGAAATGAAAAGATTTAATAATCTCTAGCATTTTTATTTCCTCGCACTGGTAACAAGACAAAGCGCGGGATTCCGCCACTCAGCACGCAATGCTTCAATTTAGCGGAAAGTGAACAGAAAAGTTAAAAGAGAACGGAGTGTCTTAACACTAGGTTCTCAAGTTCCCTCTGCCTACCCTGCTATATATGGGATACAGCTTAAAAAAATTACTTTTTTGTGTATATAATATTTTAAAGTAAAATTTGTACTTGTTTCAGGTTACGTTATAGAAAAACAACGAGTGCCACCATATATCAAGTGTTCTTTATTAAAAATTTAAGGCTAGGTAAGTTGATTTTTATTATCTAAAGTGCTTTAACTCGTAATTCTCTTTCAAATAGATTGAAATTCCTTTTAAAAAATAGAACGGAGTAAGATTTTAGATAGTATATATCTATCACCAAGCGTGAATAGATTAATATGTCGACTTGCTTATATGTTTTCTAAAATATTAATAGACGTTAAAATCGCTTTATAGTGTCAATAAAAAATTAAATAAAAATATGAAGCAATTAAAACCGTAATATTAAAACAGAATTTGCTGATAAATTTTAAGTTTTGGGATGTGTCGTGACGCAGAGGCACCAGCCTGTGACTAAACGCGGCAGGTTGTGGGTTCGATTCCCACAGGAAACGGATTTTTTTATTTCTTGGATTTGGTAACAAGGCAAAGCACGGCGTTGTGTTTGCTACTCAGCACACAATGCCTCAATTCGTGGGAAAGTGGGGAACGGAGTGTCTTAACACTAGGTTCAGGTTCCCTCTGCCTACCCTGCTATATACGGGATACAGAGTTAAATAAAAATCAGAACCCCACTGTCGTCTAGAATACAAATTGTCTTAGCAACGTGTATGTCACTTACATTCCCTGACTTACATACATATAGCGTGAGATTTATTTTATCAATTTAATATATTTCTGTTAAATTATTATAAAAAATTTAACAGATTTTCTGGACTTGTTCTCCATGTATGCCAATTTTCATACTCAATCGTCTGTTTTATAAAAAAGTAGTTACAAAAAGGGTTATAAGAAAATGGTTACGTATATTAATGTAGTGTTTCCTCCTAATAATTCACTGAATAATATGTAGCTAGCAGGTATATAAAGCTAAGCTATGTAAAACACATGTTCGATTCAGAATATTAAATAACCAATATTCCAAAGAACTCCTCAAAAATTGAAGTGCCACTCAAACTTACAAAACATCCAATCTAATGACAAAAGGTAAACATTTTGAGTAGAAAATGGGGAAATATTTTATATTGCTTCGATCGGATTTATAATAAAATACTGAGTTTTAAAAAAGACTATTGTGGTGCAGTGGCAGCGTCTAACTGTAAGCTCGGTTGGTTTTGGATTCGATTTTCACTCACAGGAATTAATAAAGTTATTAACTGACTTCAAAAATGGAGTAAGTTCTCAATTCTACTGTATTTATTTGTTGTTTGGTGGTAGGAGGTTCGTCCTCCCGTCTGGCACAACGACCACTATCATGTCAAAGACAGACCGCCAAATATCTTATGATGTTCGGCTCGATGGCATGTAAGCCAGGTTTTCCCTTCCACCCATCCTTTCCCCAAAATGTGGTGGTTCCGATGGCGGACTACTACATTATCCTCCCCTTTCCATCTGTATCCTCTAGGTTGGCAACGCATCTAGTACATCTCTTGTGTTGTAGCAGATGTTCATGGGCGAAGGTAACCACTTACCATCAGGCAGTCGCTTCTGCTCGTTTGCCATCCGGTATCCATAAAAAAAAAAAAAAAAAAAAAAAAAAAAAAAAAAAAAAAAAATATTGGTTATCGCATTGGTGAACGAATTTCGACGATTCTTTTCTTTATATGATAGATAATGCTTATTACATGTTCTCATTTAAATTAAGTTACGTTCTGACGAGAAGTTATTGAGTTTTTTTTATGATAACTAGTGTCTCTGACGCGTTAACAACGCGTCGTGTTAACACGCAATGTATATGTCACTTTATATAAACATGGATGTCAAATCATGGTAGTATAACATTTATTTTGTTTATTTAATATACGTTTTATGCATTCATTAAAAAAAATGTTAGCATTGTGCACTCCTTCTCTATATAAACTATAAGTGTGCCAAATTTCATGCTTCTCCGTCCGCGTAATTTTTGTAAAAAGTGGTACAAAAATTTTCCTTCACGTATTTATATATAGATGTGATTTTTTAGTGCGTTTTATTTTAAGTTCGTTTTTTTTTGTTATAACCTTTTTTTAATTTATCTCTCTTGTTAAGACAAAACGCGACATTAAATTCCGTCATTTGCCACGCAATGTTACGAATTCGGGCAGAAACTGTTGAGCAGAGTGTCTAGGCACTACGTTCTCTATCTATGCAACTTGCTATACAGAATAAAGCGTTAAACTCCGTTTTTTGAATATTTCCAATCCTTTAACCAAAATATTTCCAAACACAAGTTACGTATGCAATGGACAATGTCACGTAGACCTGTCACTGTGAAACGGATGGGCGGAGGCGGTAAATTTGCTACCATATTGCTGCAATTCTAAATACGTCCGGGAATAAGGGTTTATTTATAGACTATTTGACATTTACCACTATAGAAGTGTTGCGGTGGTTGTGGGTCCGTTCCTTCTTGCGGGAGTGTTTATATTTGAAAAAAATTTTTCTGAAGTGGTTAGATAAAGCGCAGCATTTTTCCCTAGTCGAAACGATTTCTCTACAAATCACATGAAATACCCTGTACCTGTACCTATATTATACTCCTGTCAATCCTAGATTTATATATATATATATATTTTTTATATCTTTAAAAGTGTTTTATACGCTTAGAAAGATAATGAACACAATAAGAAACGGTAAGCTAAATATTACGAGAAATAAGATTTGAATGAAAAGGAAACAGACTTTAATAAATATTATTACGAATAACTCAAAAACTACACATCTGATCTTACCTAAATTGAAATGGGACAAATGGGACATCAAAATCACAACCTATTATATAAAAAAAAATCACAATTGAATCCCAATAAAAAGTTATGCAGTAACACACAAAAAAAGAAATACCTCTCTTTGAAACACTTTGAAATTGCTTAAAAATTGGACTGGAAAAGGGTGAAAAATTGGACTGGAAAAGGGTGATTTTTTTTTTAAAAATTGGACTGGAAAAGGGTGAAAAATTGGACTGGAAAAGGGTGAAAAATTGGACTAAATTGAATATTAATATAACAATTCAATTTAAATTCGTCTATTTGTAATACAAACCTCACTTGTAGAAAGAAAACGTGTCAGAACGACCGCAACATAATTTCCATACTCCATACCCATACTCGTAGTACCTAAATCGTTCACAATCCTAAGCAAATGTTTTTATACAACCTCAGACGGAAATCTATAGTATTGTATATATATATTTTTTGTATTTTATATTGTATTCCATGTTTTTTTTTAGCTTCACGCTGTATCCCGTATATAGCAGGGTAGGCAGAGGGAACCTGAGAACCTAGTGTTAAGACATACTTTCCGCGGAATTGAGGCATTGCGTGCTGAGTGGTGGAACTCAACGCCGCGCTTTACCTTGTTATCAAAATCAAGGAAATGAAAATACTAAACATTTATATTTTCTGGAGTGGGAATCAAACCCACAACCTGTTGCGTTTACAGTCGCAGCCACTTTCCTTTTTTCTGGGTGAACTAAGTTCTTTTTTGATATGATAGTTCGTGCTTTTGATGTGCTCCCATTTAAATTTTGTTAAGACGAGGAGTTTTTAGGTTATTCGTAATAATTGTAAATGGATAGTTGTTTGTTAGTCTTACACGCAAAAATCATCGAACATCATCTGGATGAAACTTAATCATATATAAGCATAAGAATAACACATAGACTAATATTTATAAAGATTTTATGTCATTTGGCCATAATATAACGCATTTAGTGTACATATAGTTTGAACAGCGTTGAGTTCCGCCACTCAGCACGCATTGCCTCAATTCGGAAAGTGAGGAACGGAAATGTTAAAAGAGAACGGAGTGTCTTAGCACTTACATAGGTTCTCTGGTTCCCTCTGCCTACCCTGTTATATGCGGGATACATATACATACTTTTAATAATTTAGGTCAATTCTTTAACTATGGCGCTCCAAGCTTTCTATATGAGCAAAAATCACTTCGCCAATGTCACGTCGAGTGGAAAACACACAAAGGAGGATTGATTGGTAAAAAAAGGAAACATATAATAATCAAAATATTGCAAAGAATCATAAAATAAACGAAAAGACAAAAAGTCCTCAACCCAAAAAAAAAACATCAATTTCCTTAACAAAATAACCCTTTGAAATAAATTCCAAAATCTTTCCTTAAATAAACATGAAATACGTTTTATTTTTATTTCCGGCTATTTATATAGTGACGTTGACAGATGTGCGCTTAGCGGCCACGTAGCAAACCAATCCCGGATGTTGTTATCTGTCATTGTATAGAACGATATGAAATAACGTTATTGCTATTGTGTTGAAAGAAAGGAAAAGAAAAGACCTTGGTGTAGTGTGGAACAGCGACTGTAAAAGTGATTGGTTGTGGATTCGATTCAAGTCGGAGGAATAAGGAAATTTATTCCATTGTAATGCTGCCTGTCGCCTGAGAGACTTGTCGTGACGCAGAGGTATGAGCGAGCGACTGTAAACGCGACAGGTTGTGGATTCGATTCCCACGCCAGGATATGAAAATATGAAGTAATATTAAGTATTTTCATTTCCTCGCTCTGGTTACAAGGTAAAGTGCGGCGCTGAGTTCCGCCACTCAGCACAAAAAGCTTCATTTCGGCGGAAAGTGGGGAATGGAATTATTGAAAGAGAATGGAGCGTCTTAACAACTAGGTTCTCATTCCCTATACCTATCCTGCTATGTGTGAGATACAGTGTAAGATTTCATTTCCTCCCTTTGGTAGGATGTGTCCTACATGATCTCCTAAATGACGAAAGGAACAAAGTTTCCTCAGTTAACATGCAATGTATCGATTTCGAGTGGAAAGTAGAGAGCGGAGTGTCCGTCCATCCATCCACACAAACTAACGCAAATATAAAATAAAATATTAATAGAATAGATAACTTATCATTTTAATATCGTTTCCAATGTAAAAATATTTTTGGCCCACGCTTTATTCTTTTAATCTTCACGCATCTCCGGCATTCTCAACTGAAGTACGTTACTCCTACGCTACTATTATATCTAGAAATATTATAAAAAAAATTAAAAATTAAAACCTGTCGTAGCGAAGAGGCACAAGCGTGCGACTGTAGACGCGACAGGTTGTGGGTTCGATTCCCACTACAGGAAATGGAATTTTTCATTTTCCTGGGTTTGGTAACAAGGCAAAGTGCGGCGTTGAGTACCGTCACTCAGCACGCAATGCATCAATTCGGCGGAAAGTGGGGAACGGAATTGTTGTAAGAGATCGGAGTGTCTTAAAACTAGCTTCTTAGGTTCTCTCCGCCTACCCTGCTATATGCGGGATACAGCGTGAAGTTAAAAAAAGCACATAAGAAACTGTCTTTTGGTCCAATTTATGTTTTTTAATCTTCACGCATCTCCGCACGCATCACGCATTCATTTTCAATTGAAAACGACTGAGGTACGTTACTCCTACGCTACTATTGTCTTCATTTCTAAAAATATTATAATAGAAATTATAACAAAAATAATACTGACTAAATAAAAATCACTAAAATTTATTTATTTATTTATGTATTTATTTATTTATTTCCAACATTTAGCAGGACATTCAGAAAAAAAAATTGTACGATAATAACCGCATTAGTATAAAACTGTGTTATATGTAAAATGTAACATTATTACGAATAACTTAAAAACTGCTCGTCAAATCTTAACTTAATTTAAATGGAACTATATCCAGAGGAAGCATTTTGTTTGTTTGGTGGTAGCAGGTTCGACCTCAAATCTGGCTCGCGACCACTATCATGTCAAAAGACGAACCATAAATATCTTATGATGTGTTCCGGTTCGATGGCATGTAAACCCAGGTTTTCCCCTTTCCACCCATCCTTTCCCAAAATGTGAGGTGGTTCCGATAACGGACTACTACACTATTTTTTATCCTCCTTTCCATCTGTATCCTCTAGGTTGGCAACGCATCTGGTACATCTTGTGTTGTAGATGTTCTTGGGCAAAGACAACCACTTACCATCAAAGGCAGTCCCTTCTATACGTTTTGCCATCCGGTATCCCATAAAAAAAAAAAAAAAAAAAAAAAAGCATACAGATTCACCCAGTAAAGTTATGCAGGGAACACACATAAAGGAATAGAATCGAATTGACCTTGTCACTCTTTTTTTTGGAAGTCAGTTAAAAGACCTTACAATTTATTTACTTCATCTCCGGCATTCTCAATTGAAGGCCACTGAGGTAAGTTACTCCTACGCTATTATTATGTGTTCATATCTAGAATTTTTTATATAAAGATTCAATGGCAATAAAACACACTATAGTTAGGTAATATGATGAAATCATTTTAAATCATATATATTTTTTTTATTACTTTTTATTAAGATTATCGTAGTGTAGTGAGATAACGTCTGATTGTAGACACGATTGTTTGTGAATTCGATTTCCAGTCGATCAATTTTTTTTTGTTTTAGCTTCACGCTGTATCCCGCATATAGCAGGGTAGGCAGAGGGAACCTGAGCACCTAGTGTTAAGACATTCCGTTCCTCACTTCGCACCGAATTTGAGTTCTGCCACTCAGCTTTACCTTGTTACCAAGCCCAGGAAATGTAAACGAGTCGAACCCACAACCTGTCAACAGTCGCACGCTTGTGCCTCTGCGCCACGACAGGACACGGAATAATTGAATCGGTGAGGGCAGAAACATCGTAAGTCACAAAAAATGCAAAAAATCGTAATCGATTTAAACAAGCTTAGCAAGTTATATACTTTTGTCTCCCTCCTGCAAAATTTGAAAATCCGGACTTACGTTGTTTCTGCACTCACCGATTCAATTATATTTATTTGTTTTTTCATTTCTCCATGTTGGGAAGACATAAGCGCGGTGTTGAGTTCCGCCACTCAACATATTATGTTTGGATATAGGGAAAAAACTGGAAAATGGAGTATTATGTCTAAGTCTGTTTTATAGAATTCAATATCGTTATTATTTATGATATTAGTATCTGTAAATTCTTCTATAGTAATAAAAAAATCATAATAAAAAAACATTCATATATTTACATATAACATTTATATATTTTTTTCGGTCCTATCTAGCAGTTCTCTAGACTAACACTAGGTTCTCTGGTTCCCTCTGCCTACCCCGCTATATGCGGGATACAGCGTGAAGTTAAAAAAATAAAATCTAGCAGTTTTAAAGGATGAAAATATTATATTGGTAAGCCGGCATATATACATAGGACCTGGACTATAATATTACTACAGTGTATCTAATCTCACGAATTGTTAGTTAAGTTTTTATTGACCTTGGTTTTTGAAAACCCAGACTTCAACAATTGTTATTTAAGATTTTGCCGCCCTTCGTTTTTTTGACATTTAATTTTTTTATAAGCTCTAAAACCCTCTAAAATCCGCCCTATGTCATAGCTTACTCAGCCTCCTGTTAAACCTGCCACTGATTTATTGTAATTTGTTTTTAAAAAGCCGATGGGAATCGTGCTATATGGACACTTCGCTACTGCTATAGTCTTATAACAATTCGATATGTTATAGGAATATCCTGAATTTCATTTAAAAAAAAACTATATAGAACCGCTTCTTATATTGATAAATTAATTCCACTAATTTGAGTATCTACCAACACTCAAGCTCTATATAATCTAAGATTTATACCATAATATGAATGTAATAACATTTGTTAAGCTAATGGATATTTGGCATAAAACTTTACAGCCCTAGCCTTTTATGATGATGAAAAAGAAACTAGCAACTTCAATTAGCTGATTTATATACAACTATATTTATGTATTTAATTATGAGTTATAATTACTTTGGCAATGAAAAAAAGTTGTTCTTTACTATTTTCTTTTTAAGATTTGCGCTTCATCCAGCACAGTCAAAGAAAGCCTAGTGTCAAGACACTCCGTTGCACACTTTTTTTCCCAATTCGAGACAATGGCAGGGACAAATGAAAATGAAAATCTTGACACCCGTTCGTTGCTTTCCCCTCTTTTTTTTATTTATTTATTTTTTTTTTTATACCACGACGGTGGCAACAAGGCACACGGCCCACCTGATGGTAAGTGGTTACCGTAGCCTATGGACGCTTGCAACACCAGGGGCATCACTTACGCGTTGCCGACCCTTCAAAAACCTAAAACTATAGACATTGCATATTAAGTGACGGAACTCAACTCGGCTATTAAAGCTAGAATGGTAAAATGAAAATATTTTAAATAAAAATAATTAAATAATTATATATGAAATAATATATATATTAATTATTATATATTTAATAATAAAATAATAAGCCCGCAGGGCAGCTTGTGGCGAGCTGTTGGGGAGTGGCGACCCCACGGACCTGAGACCTCCAGAGGGGAATTGTAAATTATCCCCCGCCTCTGGCTTGCCTTCATTGGCCGGCAGAGTGGAGCGCAAGAGCTATATGCTCGGAAGGGTGGAAGTGCTCAATCTGCGTAATAGCGGGGAAACAGGGGCCACGAGCTCACTCGCGATGGTGAAACCGGTGCACACCTCTCGACACCCT
This sequence comes from Philaethria dido, assembly GCA_033558755.1. Classification (NCBI taxonomy): domain Eukaryota; kingdom Metazoa; phylum Arthropoda; class Insecta; order Lepidoptera; family Nymphalidae; genus Philaethria; species Philaethria dido. Next base: position 44,997 of record JAKGSA010001121.1, on the reverse strand, counting down.
TAGCCGATCACACCGATGTTGCGCCCGAGGCACTACGCCGCTTTGTGGGGGCCCATCTAGTGGGAGGCGAGTCACCGTCCGCTAACCTTTCAATTTGAGACTTGAAAAGGCGGACGTCCGATAGTCTCAATCAATAGCCCAGTACTTAGTCCATCAGGCTCCATTCCATAGCCTATTTTGGTTTTCATATGTTCCATAGCTCCTACATTGACCGGTGACCATCTTTGAGCAATTACCTATAGTTTACTCAGAGATGGATCAGTCAATGCGTCAGATAAAAAATATTGTTGTCTCAAAGGGGACTCTACGTATTTGGACCTGTGTCCCCACCAAGCCTTCAAGGACCAGGTTCCATTGAACCGAGAATTTATAATGAGATACAAATAATTATATATATTATTTTAAATAATAATAATAATTTTCCCCCGCGTTGGATTGAACTCACAACCAATCGCAGTCATGCTATCCCTACGGACTGATGATACAAATCATAATCATACATACACGCTATATATATAGCTTCACACTGTATCACCTGCCAGGTAGGTATGAAAACATATGTATATAACTATTGAAATTATTTGCCAGTTATCATATTAAAGCTCTACCACAACATATTTACGGTGGATGATCCGTGTACGTTACGTTTTCACACAATTATCACAAGCCTGTTGCCTACAGGGGATCAAAATTCAATATCCGGCTCGACTTGGTATTTCATAGGGATTGTATCGTATTATTGCTGTATCATAATTGTGTGGGTATGTCGGTTTTCTTAGAATAGACTAAGGCTAGTAAAATGTGAATAGGTGATAAATCTAAAGAGAGAAAGTGAGATAAAAAGAGAATGAAGGTACTTATTGGTACATTTTTAGTTTAAATTTTGTCTATGAATTCATTTTTTTATTTAAATTATATACTTTTTTGATATAGTTTGATTTGCTTGATTTTTTTTTATTTATTCATCTTAGAAATAAAACAAATACTAATTCTTATTCATAAATAAGAAATTACGCGCAATTCGACTTATTATCAACCTCATTTTACAGTGGTAGGAGGTTCGTCCTCCGTCTGGCTCACGAAACCACTATCATGTCAAGAGACGAACCGCCAAATATCTTATGATCTTGTTTCGGTTCATTGGCATTGTAAACCAGCTATCCCTTTCCCCAAAATGTGGTGGTTCCGAGAACAGAATACTACATTGTCCTCCTCTTCCATCTGTATCCTCTAGGTTGGCAACGCATCTACAACATCTCTGGTATTGTAGATGTTGTTCATAGGCCAGTATCCACTTACCATCAGGTGGTCCTTCTGCTCGTTTATATCCGTTATCCATAAAAAAAAAAAAAAAAAAAAAAAAAAAACCTAGAGTATGGAAATATAATATTAGAAGTAAGAGTTGGGCATAGAGAATGAAGTTTCTATTAACTTTTGACGCAGTAAACGGCCCTGTATAAAATATCACAACCTTTTTTAACCCACACTGATTTGCTTGAAAATTTCGACACATATTCGAAAAATAATGTATCATGAATGCACAAAATATTTTTTGATAGTTTAGCTAACGGCCAGGATAGCGAAACAATACTGCTAAGGATTTTCTACTAGTATTTATAATTATATCAAAGAAGATATTTCCCGTCTGGTCGGAAATACCGCTGTATATTCGCAATATTTCTTCTAAGCTCTCTGCTTCTCGCATGAATTGACTCTATATATTAAATAGCGGAACTGAACGCCGCTTCTTCACCGGACACAGACATGATAATAATTAAAAATATAATCGGTATTCTTCCAAATGGCGATGAACCACAACCGTCGCGTTAACAATCAAGAACTTGTTGTTCTACATACATGGCTTCACGCTGTATCCCGCATATAGCAGGGTAGGCAGAGGAACCTGGTGTTAAGGTACTCCGTTCCCCACTTTCCCGCCGAGTTGAGGCATTGCGTTGGCGTTGGCGGAACTCCAACGCCGCGCGCTTTTGCCTTGTTACCAGATCCAGTAGAAGAATTCCATTTCCTGGAGTGGGAGATCGAACCTGCCGCGTTTACAGTCGCACGCTTAAAAACTAAGTAACCAATATTTACGATTCTTAAAAAAATATTAGTAGTGCGTTCGTAATAATTCATTTAATTCTTTCTTTTACTATTTTTTCGCGCATTTTTCCTTGAATTTATCGCATAAGTTGAAGTAAATCATTTGCAATTCAATTCACGCAACATTCCACAAACGAACATAAAATTGCATGATTTGTTGCCATTTTTGGCGAAGTTGAAATATTAGAAATATTAAACCAACTTCTTTTGCGTGGACAATAAAACCGAAAATTCCGTTTTTTCCCCTATCGCTAAGAATAATATAAGAAATCCTCTTTTAATGCGGGGAGCATTAAGCCTACATGCCAAATTTCAAGCCTTCTATGGTGGTAACCTTGTATGTTGTCTGTCCGTCACTTGGCAGCACAAGCCTTTTTATATATATATATAATATATATATATATATATATATATATATATATATATATGTAACTAATATATATATATATCTCTCACTCAACATAATAATAACACTGTATGTATATATATATATATATATATATATATATATATATATATATATATATATATATATATATATATATATAACTCTTTCTTCTTCACCATATATATATATAATATATATATATAATAATATATATCTGCTCATATATATATATATATATATATAACTATATATATATATATATATATATATATATATATATATATATATAGTCATACTCAGCTTAGTTCTAGCGTTCTTAGCAAGGTAGTCATAGAGGATGTTCTCCGCCTTCAACCCAAACAACCCAAAATCGAAACATGGCGTGTTGAATACAGTGTTTTAACTTACCTATTACTTAAATATAATCATTCCTCTGAATAACAATCGAACCCACAACTACCGTTACATGCATTTACATTAAAATGCTTATTATACCTACCTACCTAACTTCACGCTTTATCCCTAGCGGGGTAGTCAGAAAGAACGGAGCGCCAAACGCTACGGTCCCTGCATACCTCTTTCGCCTCGTCCACAGCCATTAACCTCTTCATGCATGCCCTCCGGGGGGTCCTCATGCTTTTTACATGACCTTCCTCCAGTTTCATTGATACTGTGTTCTAAAAGGTCAACCGAGGTCTCCCCTTACCTCTCTTGCCGCTCACCTTTCCTTCATATATCTTTCTCAGCATTCTTTCATCACTCTTCACTTCACTTTACTTTATTATTTAAACAAAAAAATATTTTCACTTGCCTCAACAGTCGGATTTAGTAGTATAGTTTTTTTTTATGCGCATATAACTGTCTTTATGTTACATCGTGATTTTAAAACCTTACGACAGCTCGGGGAATAGTTAAAGGCAAAGTAAAGAAACAAAGGGCCCTTTTGGGAAATCCCTTATGCGAGTTTTGTCGGGTATATTGAACATTATACGTTTTATTTATATTGAAGTGTATGTTATCTTAATATATATATTTTTAAGTGTAATTGTATATCTGAAGCGCGGTGTTAAGTTCCGCCACGTAACTTCACCACGTCATTACGTGGTCTCAATTCAGCGGAAAGTGGGGAAAGGAAATGTTAAAAGAGAGCGGAGTGTCTTAACACTAGGTTTTCTGATTTCCTCTGCTACATGCTAGATACAGTGTAAAAGTAAAAAAGGGCTATTCGTACTCTAAGGAAGGAAAACTATTTTGACATACTATTTTAGACAACATATAAAAGTAAAGTCCAGAGGCGCAGGTTCAAGTCCCGCTAAGTTGAAGTTTATATACTTTTTCTAAACAATTTTTTCTATTGAAATGTCATACACTTAAAATTTTTTTTTTAGCTTCACGCTGTATCCTGCGCATAGTAGGATAAGTAGAGGGAACCTTAGAATCTAGTTTTAAAACACTCAGTTCTTTTAAAATATTATCACTTTTAAAATCTTAAAAATAGCTGTATAGATGTCTAAACATGAGCGGTTGTGGGTTTGATTCTTACTCGGGAAAATGATCATATTTAATTTACTTTTTATTTTTAGCTCTAATAAGTTAAAATGCAACACTGAGTTCCTCTATATCTCGAATTCAGACAGAAATCGAAGCTTGGAATGTCTTAACACTAGGTTGCCATACTGTCTACCACCTATTAGACGAGGAAAGTCGTTTACTTGGTATGTTGGCTAAAAAAACATATACATTTTTTGTTAGGTGGTAGGGGTTCGTCCTCCGACTGGCTCGCGACCACTATCATGTCAAAGACGAACCGCCAAATATCTAATGATGTGTTCCGGTTCGATGGCATATAACCAGAAAGATTACTCCCCTTTCCCACCCATCCCTTTCCCCAAAATGTGTGGTGGTTTGATAATGGTGGACTACTACATTGTCCCCCTTTCGCATCAGTATCCTCTGGGTTGGCAACACATCTACAACATCTCCACGAATTGTTTGTAGATGTCTATGAGCGAGAAAGGTGAACCACTTTCCAGGTGGTCCCACTTTACACTCAGTTTTGCCAGTGTCCGTTATCAATAAAAAAAAAAAAAAGAAAGAAATTTATTATTATAATACGCATTTAATTTAAAGGAGAACGAGTGTTTTAGCTTTGATTGTCTCTGCCTACCTGCTAGCATGGGATGAAGCGTAAAACTAATAAAAACTATACACATGTATTTAGCTTGCTGTTTTTTAACACCCGATATCACAACCCGAATTCGAAATTTTGGGTTTGTAGTGGCGGAACTCAGGCTGTATGTTTTTTCTCATACCTTTTTATTTGAAATTTTATTTTTGTCATTAGGCGTTTCCATTTATCATTAATATCTTAGTCATTGGAAATTAAACCTCATAAAATTTAAAAACAAATATTTCTGATATTGCTTCCTATATATTACTATAAATACAACATAGAGGCCATCGTGGCACAGTGGTTAAGCATCTGATTGCAATCAAGATTGGCTGTGACTTCGATTCCTACTCGATGAAATATTTTACTTATTATTTCAATTCTCCGCTCTGCCAAGATTTTAAATTGTGTATCTTAACACTAGGATCTTTCTAACTTCCTTGCACGAAAACGCGTCAAGTTGCTTTTATTTTTCGAATACTCGGGAAACTCTTTAAGAATCTTTTTCAATACTTTGCCTCGAATATAATATTTATAAGAAAGCCGACCGAATATAAATTAACATCGCAGACGTTTTGGCATCTAGAGAATGTCATTAAAGCTGTGGTCTGCGGGTAGAAGACGTAAACGCTTTGTGCTTTGAGATACCTCCGACAAAGGTGCAATAAAGGCTAGTCTTAACTACCGCTAAATATACTTGTAAAATACTGTGTAGATGACATAAACTGTGATTACAGTTTGTTTTAATGATAAAGCCTTTTGTTTGGTTTCTTTATTGACGCCTATCGTGGCGCAGAGGCATAAGCGTGCAACTGTAACTCGACAGGTTTTGGGTCCGATTTCCACTCCAAGAAATGGAATTTTTCCTTTTTATTGGCTTTGGTAACAAGGCAAAGCGCGGAGTTGAGTTTCGCCACTCAGCACGCAAAGTCGCATTTCGGCGGAAGGTGGGGAATGGAGTGTCTTAACACTAGGTTCCATCTGCCTACCCTGCTATATGCGGGATACAGCGCGAAGCTATGTATGTGTGTATTATATATTAAAAATGTCGGGAGCTTAAAAAATTATGACTCGTTTCAAAATTAAATTAAAATTAATTCAAGTCGGCTATTCGAATCGTTAATAAATAAAAAGAAAAGAAAATACTGACAGTATTATCAGTCCTACCGGAAGCAGCCACCAGCGAGGCAGGTAGTTCTGCTGAGAAGAACCAGCGAGAAACTCAACAGTTGCTTCAAATGGCATTTCTTTCTTGTCTTTCGAACTTTATTTGTCATATTAGTTAATGTCTCCATGAGTCAAATCTTGTTAGCTAAATATTCAATTTTAAGTAACTGAATAGCGAAGCATTGAGTTCCGCCATTTAACACGTGACGTTTCGAATTCCGATGAAAAACGGCGAACAGAGTGTCTTGACACTGGGTTCTCTTTGTCTACTTTGTTTTGCGGGATATAGTGGGAAATCTAGTTTTTGAGCTGAAATATGAAATTAGCCTTTAGTTCTAAAAATAATGCTTTTATATATAATTATTTTCGTTGTCAATCCAAAATGGTTGCCGCAACAAAATGACGGATTATACATTTTTATACAACATATGGATATCAATCTTAAACTTCCATGAAAAACGATAGCAATGAAAATTATTTTTTAATAAATATATAATTTGATTAAAGTTAATCATTATGTTTTTAAAGCTTTTGCAATTCCAAACATACCGAATATTATATACCGTATTACATACCGAATATATATTGCTATTAAGGATGGATTTTATTTTGTATCAGACAAACAATTTATGAGGTAAAGATATGATCTTTTAATAGAAAACCCATTTATGTAGATATGTTTTTTTTTTAATTTTAATACTCCTACTTAGTACTATCTCTATTAACAGTTCTCTTTCTTTGTTTCAGATTGTGCAATACATTTACGTGCAACGCGCATGGGACGCGTCCACTCAGGGTACTTACCTAGGACACGTGGCTGCCGACTCCTTTTCCCAGTACCTTCCCCTAAAAACGCTTATCTTGTTGATCTTCATAAATTAAACGTACCCTGCTCTAGTGGGTTCATCAAATATGCTCTCAACTCGCCAATTCTGTGTGGAAAGCTGGAACAAATACCGGCACCGAACAGAAAATATTTATATCTTGCCTCATCAAGCAGGCCAGAACTTGAAATCCACGGTCGACCCACGTTCGCCGCGACATACCGTCTAGTAGACCATTGTCATGATGTTCTTCTGACGGGAAGAAACGGCTCGTTCGAAGTCGGACCAACGACAAAGTTATTCTGCTCCTACAAAATTCACTTGCCTTATGGCAATCGAGTTGCTTTACGACTCCAAATGGGGACTGGACCAATAGGAAGAAAAGACCCTGAAAATTCCAATATTATTCGCGAAGACGTTCACACATTTTGTAAAGGTATGGAATTAAATTTAATCGATGGAGAATCTAGGTGGAAACACTGTTCCCAGCCTGGTGACCCTTTACGAAGTGTTCAAATTATTTCGGAAAGAAATTCCGTAAGACTAAACATAAGTATACTGGCGAAGAAGAATTCATCTGCCATGTGGTTGAAAGTATGGTGGATGGATAAACCTATTGAGGAGGTCATCGGATCTTGTGACTATGGATGGGTGGTGTCAGGAGACTTTTGTATAACAGCTATGAGAGACACCAAAAAAGCTTGGAGACAAGCGGAAATAGAATGTACAAGAATAGGCGGTCATCTTGCCAGCGTATTAAATGAACGGCAGCAACAAATCATGGACCAACTTTTAATTCATGCGTAAGTTTTTGCATTTCAAATTTTTTTATCATATTTATTTATTTATGTACAAAGCAAACAACGAAGGGAGCATCTTAACACTAGATTATATCTGAATAACCTTCGCGATATAAATCGTGAAACTGCTTTATAAGGCAAATACTAATATTTTGTAGCAATCCATTTTATTCTTATCTATGAGGTACATTTGGCAGGATAATTATAAAGAACATAGTGACATGCCACTTATTCTCTACTTTCTGTACATATATACGAGTAAGATTTGAACCCACAGCTATCCTATAGTTACACTAAGATGATATGACGTCCCTACCAATTAAAAATTTTCAGCTTTTGACACAGTTATGTAAAAGTGGTTTACTTTTGTCAAATTATTTAGACTTAAATATATTATTCATGCAAATCCAAGATATTGAAGCTTTGTATCAAAAATCATATTGTTTCAATTCAATTGTTGCGGCGCAAATAAACTGAAACATTCACATCACCAAATATCAAACTTTTGTTCTCAGTTAAACAATATTTTGGCATGAGCTTCGAAACGTAATGTACCATACTATCTCGAATATGTCAAAATAACGTAATATTCTATTTATTAAATGGAATTCTGTGTTGTCTAACTTCCAATATTTAACTTTTAAGCTAGATGTCAAAGGTTCGATTCCAGACTAAGACAGATATTTATTTGTTGATCTTAACGCGTGGTTAAGATGGTTTATCGTATTCAGCCTAGTTAAGTATTAGATAGCTTATTTTTAGAAGAGTTTTGAAAATATTTAATATTTTGTATAGACAAAGCATTAAATATGTTCAAAACTCTTCCATCATTCTTCTATTTCGCTATAGTCAATATCGACGATGTCTGGTATCGACGATGTCTACTGGATTGGCACAATAGAATAGAGAAAATTTTATTTTATTTTTGTATTTAATTATAAAAACAACTCTTAAAATTATTTTCTCTTTATCCGTGGCCGGTTTCTCTATATAAATATTGTATAGTCATAGAATTTGGACACATATTATATTTTGTTAGGTGGTAGGAGGTTCGTCCTCCGACTGGCTCGCGACCACTATCATGTCAAAGACGAACCGCCAAATATCTAATGATGTGTTCCGGTTCGATGGCATGTAAGCCAGATTTTCCCCTTTCCCACCCATCCTTTCCCCAAAATGTGGTGGTTCTAATAGTGGACTACTACATTGTCCCCCCTTCCATCA